>JABASC010001032.1:0-28149 GCA_019776185.1 Plutomurus gul | reverse complement strand
ATCCCGATAATGATGTAATTTACACTTTACACTTGGCTAAAATATGTAAGTAGGATATTTTAGTAGGAGAAAAACCTGATATTGAATTATGGTACACCACTCACAGCATGTTGCATGCAGCATGTAAAAATACTACGTAGAAGAGGATTTGTGTTATTTTCAATATTTCTGCCTACATGGTGAATGGTGTGTGGTGGTAGTCGTTTACAGAGTAGTAGTCGACAGGTTGTTATGAAATGCCATTAAGTTTACGTGCATATTTTGTAGCAAAAACGGGCAGCAAAAAATATGTAGTTAGTGGGTAAAAATATGAGTAATCTCCTCTGTGTGCAGAGGAGGAATTATGTCACCCAAAATTCCGATTGTGAGAGCATCATTTCTAAAAATGTGAGCTACATGTAGAATGTCATGTAGAAAAGATGTTATTTGAATAGAATGCATTCCATTAAAAAAGTAAATGATTTTGGACATTGTATTTGTTTTGGCAAATCCCCGCTATGCAAGGTAATAAGTAAGCATCATCATTATCATCATTATGCAGGAGGCAATCGACTAATTTAATTACAAGGCTATTACTGACTGAAAGAGGGGATGTGATATATTATATGGCACTAACAACACACAAGCATGACTGAAAGTTGAAAAACAAGAGAGGAGTCGATCACAGAAATTTACAGATGGTTTTTGCAAAGTCCATAAACAATGCTGACAGTTTCTATTGTCTTTCCACGTGATCATTTTACATTCATCAACATTTGAATCAACTTGTGGTCTGGTGGTGATGTGCGTGGGTAGCAGAACTACATTGAGTGCAGAGGCAGTGGTTGTAATGGTTGAAAATACACTTGAGGAAGTGGATATTTAAAAACGGCAAGAGGAGTACCAGGAATGACGGACAGGAAGACTCACTACACCATTCACAGACAACAGCTCAACAATAGCGAGCGGGGTGGGTGCTTTTGTTTTCATTCTTACGTCGAGCTCTCTTACTTACATAACCTGAGACGTACACACACACACACACACTCACGTACATGTATCTGATGTTGCTCACGTAATTACAACGGAGTATGGTGGTAGTAGTGCACAGGTACATTTCAGTGTATCCGCAGAGCGTGCATCAGTTCTGCCTTATGGTTCGATGAGTTTAGTGAGAAACTGAACAGAAAACAGGAAAATTCTTGGGACTTTTTGTGTGCACTCTAATTTTATCGAATCACTACCATTGTGTCAATCAGTGACTCTATATATACGATGAGTGAGATGGCCACACACTATCAACTGCACCATCAAGCCCTGTGTCCCTGTCTTCATTTAGATTTTATCTATGCCATACTCTAGTAGAGGAATTGTTTACACTTATTAGTATGCACAAGAGCTGTTGTTCGCAAATGCGTAGCTGAAAATCTACACGAACAGCATAAATAACTTTTTCTTGATTACTTTTGAATGGTTTTTTTTGTCAGATATCAGCAAAAATTAGCAGATGATGATCAGATCATGATACAAACATAACAAGATGGAATGACTGTAGTATAATTAATGTTTTGAATTCTTTGGAATTATATCCTGTTGGTTTGACGATTGCATGGGGAATTCTATTACATACAGATGTATACATACAATGTAGGGATTAGTAATAAAATATTTTTCGCCGAAAATTCCTCTCTTTATCTTCTGCTCTGAAGGAGGAATTGCAAAAAAAATCCCTTACATTCATTATTACTAATTATTAAGAATGACACTGGCAAAATTTCAAACTGAAAAGAAGAGAAGAGACTGCCTGATGTACTGAGGTTTACTTTCAGATTCTAATCCCTACATATTGAGTCACATCTATCAATACAATACAACATGGTGGACGAAGAAGGAAAACGAAATTGATAACACCCCATTGAAAGTATTTCATTGAATAAAACTACGCCATGTTATAGTTTAACCATAGAAAGTGAAGCATAGCTCTCTGTTTGCCAACTCACTGCAACCTCTATACTAGTAGTATACTGGGGGTGCTACAGAAATGAGTGAGTGGTGGTGTGAATTTTTCAGGTTCTCATGTTAGCACTAATTTATTGCATTACTATACTATGCGTGTGTATTCAGTCAGGTTCACTCCTTGTTTTAGCTGGCCACAGCCTAATTGTTTATTACGTGATGATCTGCAAATATAGAGTGAGAAAATTTCGAAAACGAACAGAAAAAAATATTGACAAACCTTTGCATTCGACTTCGCCGTCCCCTTCGTAACCTTGCAGACATTTACAGACAAAATGTGCAGGCAAATTGCAACACTCGGCATTTTTAACGCATCGCGATCGCAACTCAGGATTCTGGCACTCATCAATATCTGTAACAAATAATAGTAACAATTTTAGATTGATCTCATGCAGTAGAAAGGAAGCAGTAGTAGTACGTACACAGTCTCACAGAGCTGTGCGTGCATTCAATCTGAAATGAATACCTTTAGATAGTGTTGCATTACAATTACAATAATATACGATAAATATATGTCGATATTATATAGAAGCGATTTTCCGCTGGAATTCAATTGCTTTTGCTGCTAAACTGTGATCAATCATTTCTTCATTAAAGCGTCAGTGTGTATGATCATGTATGTCTTTCATTCACATCAAATGTACATGCATGCATATTATAGATAGCTGCAGGAACTATTATAACATGTGAATTCATTCATTTCATTGACTGCTCTGTACAATCCACGACTATCGTCACAATCGTTGTTGCTTTGCGATTCGAATCGTGATTCAGCTTTGAAAGCAATCACTTACATTTAAAACATTCGGCCGACTGGCTAAAAGGAGGTCACTCAAGTCAAATATGGAAAAGGGAAAATCGACATAATATTTGTTTGTAGGGCGACCACTACGACGACTACGACGACGACTACGACGACGACTACGATACGTAGGCTTTTCAAGGGGCAAAAAGTTTATACAGGCAGCAGAGATGTTGTCGTAGAACCTCTTGTGAATGAAGTGAAGTAAATGGTGAGATAAATTTCATGTCTTCGATACGAAACACAATAATGTGTGTGCTGCATTGTTTCTTATTGCAATATTATAGCTTATAGTGCTATGCAATATGCACGGCTAGATTACAAGATACCCGCACCGTACATCTAATTTATCAAATAAAAGCTACCACAACGTTCTCTTACTTCATAGTATGCTTCTTAATATCTGTGACTGTCCAATAATGCAATCCCGACGCAACTAACTAGTGTATACTGGTATACGTACATATTATCAGATCGCAAAGATATGACTGTAGTAGTAGTACACTCTCGCTCGAGTGTATGTAGTGTAACAAGACCGGCTGTTCTATGAATTTAAAATTCACATTGTCATTAGCACATAGACGTACGACACTTTTGATTTGCATAGACATTTAACCCTAATGTCTGAAAGAACGTTCTTTGCTCTCCTAATATGGTCTTGAATGCTTTCCTGTTGACACTTATTAGTGTGGTGGTTCCTCACTAACAAAGGCTTCCTTATTTTCAATATTGGGTCAGTTGCTTAAACAAATCCCCCACTTTCACAATTGGCACTCTGTGAGTCTGCTCTGGCACTCGCTGTGGTCGCACTCGATTTCTTACAAATTCATAATAGTATTTGTTTTGGAACGCCAACCTATTTCTTCATAATATGGTGTGCCTACACATCATAGTAAATAATACCTGGTCATTTTGTCCATTTTGTCTCTATTATCGCCGAGTTCATCCATCTGATTACGAGCACACAGACAAAAAAAAACATATACATCTGCATAGGTGCTACATGGACAGACAGCCGAAGGATATTATGGTCATGATGACATAAACATGCAGATTTACGCCATACTCATCATCCATATTTGAGTATTTGAGACAGTTGACTCATTTTGTACAGTTTTCGCAAGAGAGCCATTTTCGCTAGTTGGCTGGCTGCACAAGATTTCTTCTGAACTTTGAAGAGTGCTAATGAATTTTGCCGTGCTCATTTATTTTATTACATTGAGCAGCAGCTCCGGTTTCCCAGTAAACGTACAACAAGCCAAGATAATAACACTAATTGTCAATGGAACGCCCGAGGAGCTGTAAGCTGCTGCTGACTCTGAGAGCCGATTCCCAAGAGGATAACCTATGTGCTACTACCTGCGGAGACACATACAATCTTTTAATCTGCTTTGCTCCTGGCTTTGTTTATTACGCTCCACACTCGATCATGTAATAGAGAATCCAGAGTGCAGTGCATCGTAAGTGATAAATTGCAAGCCAAGGCGCACGTATCGACAATACTATGTACTTAAGCATTCCCACTATCATATAGAAGAAACAGTCACGTAATACAAAGCATTTTGCGATTTATAATATTAACTTTTACTGCAATCATAGACATTTTTGGCTGTGCATTGGTCATTACTGCGCATAAAGTGAGAATCATAAGTAGTGGAATTACACAGTGACGGTTACTGACTTACACGTACACATACGTACACGTAGTAACTGTTAGCGCCTTTCTTTCGCACAGCTCAAACACCACCACTAACTAATGTACTTACTTAGTTAACTAATTATTATTAGAAAATTATGACCGAAGAAACGCCCTCTGCTTCTAAACACAATCTTAGATGAGTAAGTCATCATCATCATATCACATATACGTGAGCAACATAAAAACCATTTGGCGGTGTCCTGCTCACAAGCAGAACTTACCTGTCCTATTCCACCATACGTTAACGCATTGAATCACGTTACATCACATCACATCTCATCTACCTACTGCATCCTTTGCACCACTTGCTATCATGTACACACTGAGAGAGAGAGAGAGAGAGAGAAACAGAGACAGAGAGATTATAGAGGAACAAAATTCTCTACACGTCGTCTCCTCACTTTCAACTTCAACTCTGATGCTCAATGTTTAAACGGTGAGCATGCGACGGCGAGAGAAAACAGCGCTCATAGCGCTATAGAACAAGTCCCACAACGATAATAAAGTCGTACGGTTGACTAGAGAAAAAATTGATTTCACTGTCACAATAGAAGACATTCAAGTCAATCTACTTATTATGTTTCATTGGGGCAGCAGACTGAACATTAGTGGCAGCCTCCCAACTCCATTCAACGTGGACAACGATAATAAATGAGATTCACATAGACCAAATATGATGTGAGCTTCATTCACTAATCACACCATCGTCATATGTATCTCATACACACAGTGTCCCAGTGGCTTGACTTTTTTCGATAGTAAATACTAAACTACACTCAAGATATCAAGATATGTTTCCACTGCTACCAGTACTTTAACTTGTTAGTGCCTTACAAATACAGTCCTGTGTATTATAATCGCTGAAAGAACAGCCAAATAAAATTAAAGTATAGAGTAATCGGTGATACTTAGCCAGATGAATAAGTGTGGGAGAATGTGAGTCTCTAATAATGTGAGTCAACTAAATGAGTTTTTACATATTCCACATTACATATATCATAATCATCATGTCAATAGGTATAGAAAAGCTACAGTATAGATATAGTATATACATAGTTAACTAACTCTCCTATCCTGTGTCGCATTTGCTTACATGTAAATATTGTTGTTTATTGTGGTAGTGGTATGTGAGTTTTAGCTTCACTCAGTCAGTCAGAAATGTCTAGTGTTATTATAACCCATTCCCTCATCAAGTATTCCAATCAGATGCAGATATTAGTTCAGACAAAGGTGACGGGAAATGGAACGGTTTTGCAATCCGCTCATGTAGTATACTATTATAAACTACTTAAGTCGTCTCACTATGTACTCTCCATTATCTGTAAACACTGACTGAGAGAGAGAGAGAGAGAGAGAGAGAGACAGACGATATTGGAGATAGGGCACAGCACAGCACACTGTACTACGGCATAGCTAAATAAACGTTTTAGTACATAATGTTGCTTTTTGCTAACAATAAGGACGTAACAACATCAGATAATCAAATTCACATCGTACCCCATCACGTACCACAGATATATATATATATATAGTACAGTGTGTTATGGGAGACTTTTAAAGAACGTCTCTCAAGTGTCTTATTGTTGTTGTGGCACATAAGCACGTAGTAGTTAGTAGTGGGCCTAACAACAATGACTAACTAAGTCAGCTCTCTTCTCTCTACTATAATGCATTAATTGTTGTAGTAACTATAGGCTCATACAAACAAATGGTCATACTCTGAATGTGTACACAGTCATCAGCACATATTCCCTGTGGTAGTAGAATCGAGTGCCAGTCCACACTCTCACCGTGCGTAAATAAAATCAGAGTTATGATTTCCTACATAAATAAGAAGAGTAGTTTGTATTTGTGAGAGCTGGACCAAAGGAACTAACAAAGCCTTGCCTCACAACAGGTGAATATGTATTTTGCCCATTCTCTTTTCCACTTTGGTGTTCTTCCATTACTTGAAATACAATTGCACTAAAACTTAGTTAGTCAGTAGGAGTCGGTATTAGGACTTGTAACGAGGACCTAATGGGCTGTGCACATAAAGAATGGTTATTTATACACATTATGTGCATATCTACATGCATACGTTCATATTATTGGGGTGCAGCAGACACACACACACACACACGGATTACTGTTGGATTAAGCGACTAAGCACTCCTCTTGTTTGTAAAACTCAAATGAAGTAATGAATCTATTTATCACCGATAGGTTCTTTTCATAAATATGTCAGCACTTTCTGTTCTCTTGTCTTTCGCGTTGGCAATCAAGCAACCCTCTCTGTCCTTTTGCATCTATCCCAAGTTAAAGTGCTCGCCTACGATCTGCACATTGTTGTGAATTGAATAGATTTGAATGTGTGTACCTCTGTATGCGTGTATCTCGTGTATAAGTTTACGTAGCAGGTGCCTAATGGCTAGCACAATATATACTCATTCATTGTCAGTTGGTTTTCTTTAAAATCACCAGCTTTCTAATAAATTTTCATTTGCATAAGGTAATGAAAATAATCGAGTTATATTCTTTGATTCGCATTAAATGATAGCTATACATTCCGTTATCCTTCCCATTTTTGGATTAGTGCATTCTTTCCACTGACTTGTACACTCAACAAGTACACTCATAAAAATTTGAATAAATTACTGATATGTCATTACAAAGTCCATTCTTGTATTTTTTTTTTGATTATTCCAAGTCATCCAATGTAAATACGTACTTCTTGCTGGACTGTTTCGAACTCGAATAAAATGAGAATCGTCAATGTAACATAAATATATATCAATATTATTGCAATGCGTGGGCAGAGCAATCTTGTAAGGGAGACAGGGAGAATGCTGATCGTGAATCTATTAGAATGCTTGTCAAGTCCGTTAAATTAAATCATTAGCCAAAATTCCGTTTCCTTCTCATGGAGGCTACGTGACATTAGCTTTTATATATCTGAGCATTAATAAATGATGCGAAGACAATAGGACCAAGGCGATTAAGATAATAAAGATTTTATCTCGTGTTAGCAAGTAAGTAACAAGCGCTTAGTGGATGGATTGCCAGTCGGTTGTTATGATCTCTAATTCACTTGTTATACCACTAGAAGCCTACTTCAAGTTGACTGCAAACTACTACAAGACACTCTCAAGACAGTTTCTAATCGCTAATGAGGAAAATTCCATGAATCATTTTCTCATCGTACGTATGCCATGTATACAATAGCATGCAATGGAGTGCATGTGTAAATACAAGGTTTACAAATTACGAGTGGACATCATTACTATTGAAGAAGATGAGCAAAACTCATTACAAATACAATATCTGTGCAATGCACAGTTTGACATGTGGATAGCTACTACTATCTCACCAGCAGGGGAAAACACAAGGTTCGTACTAGATGAATATTTACTGTAGTAGATGCAGCACCATTGCTAGCGTACATACACAAAGTGTGGATAGAATGGAAGCGACACTGTCGAGACAATGTGTGTAATGAGATATCACAGAAGCAAAGCAATCTTCGTGAATGATTTGTTTGCATAAAATGCAAAGCAAATCAATCTGCCCTTCCTCGAAGTCGAGGCGACACAAATAATTTCATTAGCTGCATGGAATAAAATATCGCTGCAATGGCCTTAAAGAAGAGCGACGAATGTAAATCTAATGAAAACAAACTGACGAGAATCATTGCATGTTCGATTACGAGGCGGAAAACAAGGAAAAATGCATAAAACTATGAGATAGAGCAAACAAGCCTAACGGTTCTCCTGAAATCAAGTAAACCATCATTATATACGATACGACTACTCAGTCATAGTCAGTCAGTCTCATGTCTCATCCACAGAAATACCCTGCATATTGATCAGTACAATTTTGTGGAGAATAATCTGAACTTTGTTCACAGAAACTGTATTTCACATGGAAAAATTTATTTTTACCTTCTGTATAAAAGTATATTATATGTATGGTATCCGCTCAGAGAAATTAGCATTGTAGGAACATCTAATTCTAATGGACATTTGGAATGCGAAATGAATAATTCAGCGAAAGAGTAATTTCCACTGACAGTAATTAGTTATACGATGCAACACACGAATACGCTATACTGGTTATTGCGCTAATGGAATTAGTTTATATATGTATACAAACCATTCACTAACAGTATATTATATTATTATAGGGCTGTGCGTTTTCTGCAAACTACATCGTTTCCAAATAGAATAACGTGTACGAATTCACAACAAAGAGAGAAGAACGCCATAACGTAACTCGAGTTACACATATAATCATGATCGTATCCTTATCGCAATGTATGAAAGACGTTTGCGAGTAAGGTGCATGCACCTATCAGTGCAATCTTTAAATAGATAGTAAAATGTACCTGTGTTTGTGTGTGCAGTTTGTATACGTAATAATGGCAAGGTAGTTGTATAGTGCAAAAAACCCAGCATTTCTATACATACACATACACACACACACATACATACACACGATATATAGACATTGTCCTTAAGAATTTTTCTTTGGGCATTTTCCGTTAGTCTTATTGAAACGCACCAACAAAACATTCAAATGACAGTAGACTTTGCTGCGTGTAACGGATGGAGAGTTCACACTTCACTCACTCACTCACACACACACACACAGCACTCTATCCTATCTACGTACTACATACGTATATAGTAGGATGCACACACGGTCTACTACAAGTTCACATCATTACTTTCATCTACTACTATACAACTACTATTTATATGGTATTTCTATATATTATAGTAATGCAGCACATCATCTATTAAGCCAGGACTCTCGCTCCTCGCTTCTATGCAATAAAGAAATGTATGCAAAACATCTTCCCACTATTACTACATAGCCACTAGCTGTGTACAGGTAGATCCAAACAATAGGATAAGTATCAAACGTGCGACATTGCATATACCTATGTGTACGTACGTTTAGGTAGGTATATACCATGTGCACAGCTAAAAACTTTATTGTGGATTGTATAGTATATTTTCTTGTTCCCATATCGTGTGTGTGCGTATCCATATTAGATACTTCCTTATAGTTACTTTGATTCTCAAGCCAAATTATCCATAAAGAATACAGTAGACCAAGAATGCCCAGAAACTGTATTTTACGCGATTCATCCTAAACATTCTCTACTCCTTGCCCACTTATTTAATGAGATTCGACAAATCAAATTCTTCCTGTCCACCAAAGCATTTAAGCTAACTGTGCCTTTCGGACTATGATACTATATACATTATGTACAGTAGTAATAATAGTACAGCCATTAAAAACAAGTGTAGTATAGTAAGTAGTAGTAGTAAAGTCTGTGAATCTATTGAATGGGTTTCCAATGTGCTGCTACTGCATAAAAGAGAGCAAAAAGTCTATAGAAATATTTTCGAATTGTTTCGAGTGCAATTTGGAACGCTGTCCTACCTACTTACAAGTACATCTACACACTAATTACATGCTTAAAATCATATTATCTTTTTAGTACCATTAGAATGATATGGAAAGTAATTATACGGCCTTGTTTTTCAACTTGACAAGCTTAAAGTCGATTCTAAGAGGTTTCAAATGAAATTATGTAATTTGGTGTTGCTAATTACTTAGGATGCACGCCAAAATATACACAAAAGTGGATATCGTATATATATATAGTAATGAATTGAACAGATCAAGTTTGAGAGCTGTGTTATGATGCTGCTACCTTTTACAACTTCTTCCTGGTTACATTAACATTCTTAAACTATACTAGAGATTGAATTATAAGTTGGCGGACATAATATCTCTCGTTCTTTGTAACTGTCTACTTTTACAAATGGAACATCCGCTTTTTCGCTATGCTTTAAGATAAGAATAGTGGTATGGATGGCTGGGCCCACTTGAAATTAAAACACTTGGACAGATTGCGTAAGGAATGCTCTCTACACATAATGTGACTGTAATAATAGCTTATGGATCATTCATTGCAAGAGATCACTTATCAGCTGCCATTGTTAGGCAAATAAATGATCTGCAATAACAACATTAAGCAATAGTATTGCTTTCGTGAGACTATCTGTATGCATCTTGGAATCGTGTAGCGTGGAACAATTACTAATTGTAAATACATCTCTCTCTCTCTCCAACTCACTCTTGCTCGCTCGCTCACTTGCAAATATAAACCGTTTTACCACTTATCAGTTTTTAATGACGTTTAAAAAATTCAGAAACTTTTCTGTGCCTACGAACTTGCGATTCCTGTTAGCCTACAACTGGACCTTACTCATCTATTTATTTACCTTTACTGTACGCAGGCTCCATACTATTTGCTGCAAAAAAAAAGGTTAATCTCTTCGCACTGAATGGACGCTATTATGAGAGAAGCCGTCCGGATACCGTAGCTGCCTGCCTAATAGGAGGAGGCAATCCTTAGAAATTAAATCTCTGTCTGCTTACAGGTTTCGTTGGAAGTGTGACTGACACGGCATCGTCAAAAATTACAATCTCCTCTCTGTAAACACTTCTTATTTAATACATGTATATGAGCACAAATCATAACTCTAGCTTCCACTATGCACAATTGTTGCTATATACTCGTCCGGCAGCAGGGATTACAATATTCATTAGAGGCTTTAGAAGCTAAAGAAAAAAACAAGCGTGCTTCTCCACCATACCTACGATTCATTATCAGATTTGTATTGTCTATTCACGCATAACAAGTTTTAATTAATTTACTGTAGTCTGATACTGTAATGACACTGCAATCATTCCTTGCAATTGTTGTTATTGTAGGAAAGGAAACTGGATTCGGGAGATGCGCTCAGTGCATATTGCATAGCCTTGTCTACTACCGAGAAGTCAAACATTGAGTGACTAACCTTATTATTCTCTTATTATTATTTCTTGGCTTCCCTGCAATTACATATTATTGTATCCAAAAAATCGTGTGCAAAGTGTTCATTACATATTAAAAGTAATCTCATAATCCTGTGGTGGAGTTCCGAGTGTGAGATCTCTCTGCTGCTATCTATACACACCGCTCACGCTCAATTCAATCGCATTCAGCCCCCCATCATTATTAATAAAGAAGCATGTATGAAAATGTATCCGCACAATTTTAAATGTGCCAGCTTAACAGTAAACAAATTGAGATTTGCGAAGCGGAATCATAGATAAAGGCCCTATCATCCGAAGATACACACAGAGGCAAAGTATGGCGTAGGAAATGTTGTACCTGTGTACTGTTTTATGTACCACCACCAATTTATCCTACCTACATGCCTCTGCGAGCTTACATCATTGTCAACCAAGATAATAATAGTGCGCCTTGCATTGTATCTCGTTTCTGGTGCAAGCACAATGTGTGTGTGTGTTTGTGTGTGTGTTTGTGTGTGTGTGAAAGGATGCTTCGAAGGTAACCAAACCACCAAACGGTGTTGATGTTATTTTCCAGGGAAAAATAACAGGACGAGCTTCTTATATGTAGTAGGTGCAGCCTAACCCTTTTCTACAAAAGTGAAACACACAACACAGTGTAAATGCACCACAGCCGAATATACATATATATATATATAAATAACCACTGTTTTGTTTTGGGTTGCATTCATAGTCAAAGAAGTATGAGCAGTGCGAACTCATAAAATTGTACATTGCGTGTGTGGAAAATGCAGTGTGTATGTGTGTGTGTGTGTGTGTGTGTGTGTGTGTGTTGAGCACTGTTGAGTGCGGTGAGCAGTATATTGGTAGAAGCAATCGAAGCAAAGCAGGTAGTAGTTGATGTGGAAGATGATGAGCAGATGAAGAAGATGTTGCATTATTGGTAGAGATGGATTGGATAGGTGTGCGGAGCTATTAGCTGCCGTAGAGTGTGGAGATAAAAACGAGATGAGTTGCGTGAAGCCTGAAAGGGAAATGAGTTAGAATGAGTAAAAAGAGAATAGAGGCTGACTGACTGAGAGAGACACAGAAGCATATATAGATGTATTACTATGCATATGAATGGATAGGAGATCGAGTCTAAACTGTGCAGCCGTAATAAGTAAGACAGATACAGCAATTGGAATGGAAGTCCGACTCACGTAGCTGCTAAAAGAGGAGTAGAGGTAGACTGAGGTTTACAAGTCTTTCTTCTGCGTCCTTTTAATCGGAAGATGTGGCAGAGTTTTTATGCTCCGTGAGTATCAAAGGAGTAATGACCGAAAGGTCAACGTTCTTCGTCGACGTAGTCCAACCAAGACAAAACTCACATTCAAGACGTTTGGCTAAACCAAAGCATTCTCCTATACCCATCACCATATACTATACTTGTCTATGCACCATCCTTTCCAATCCACTCACGTTGTTCTGTGTGCAGCTCTTTTCGAAAATTGTCAGTCAAGTCATTCGTCTCTCTCTCTCTCTCTCTCTGTACCCATCCATCCCTATGCCTATACAACGTATACTCATACCTACTGTAGTGTGTACACTGAGAGAATCTGGATTGTGCTCGTCTCCGCTTTTGCCATACAATTTCATAAGGCATCATCAAGGTAACTTGTTGCTGGTAAGTAGAAGAAGCCACACTAACTCACAACAACAGAGTTTAATGCGAGGTGTTCCATTCGCAAGAAGAACTGGTCCCGAGCACAGCACAACCGTCAAAGTGCCACCACCACATTTAATCTTTATAGCTGTTTTGTACACTGTCTTAAGCTGCTTACATAGCAAAGTGTGTGTGTGTGTCTGTGTGTGTGTGTGTGTGTGTGTGTGTGTAGCTATAACTAACTTACTACCTGTGTGCAGTAAGCAGTATAGGTAGTTATCGTTTAGAATATTACGTTCCCTCTTTGCTGCGTAACCTCTCGCAAACAAAGCCTTCAAGATGATGATCATCTCTCTATCTCTCTCTCTCTCGGGCTCGCTCTACCTGATACAACACAAGTACCAGTACTCCAATTGGTTTTTTACTCCGGTCTACCCTACTTAAGCGATTCTGCAGTCAAACTCGTTGTTCGAGAGTAAAACCAATAGGTTGGCACGTTACGAGCAGAAGCACTTCTCTTTCTGTTCCTTTTCATTTCATTCGCACAAGACGAACATTTTGATGATCAAGAAGACGAAGAAGAAGAAGAAGAAGCGTTCATATGTTAATGCTAATAGATGGGCAGACTTGAGTGAGTACATCGAGCTCAAATACAATACCACGACTAGATAAATGCCTACCACTAGTGGGAATAGAGAGATGCTGATCGGAGTGAATAGTGCATCTCGGAAAGAAGATCATCATCATCATCAGTACAACAACAACATATATAACAACAACATGACTTTGGCTGGTTTGCTTCGGACTCGATTGCTTTCTATAGTACTACTTATTGCAAGCTTAGCAGCTTCCGCATCAGTCCTTTGCTACTGATTTACCTTATGGCATGCAACATAAGAATTTAATACATTTCTATAAAATCAAATCTGAATTGCCCATTCCTTCCATTCATCACAATCAACGGACTTGGACTCTGTGTGTGCAAATTGTAATCGCCTTATAATGCAATGCTATGCAAAGAATGACTATGTAACCCTTGCCTGCCCAATTTGATTCATTAGGTATTCACCGTTAATTCCTTCTCCCTTGTTCAGACAATCAATAGTGCAACAATCCTGCTAAGGATAATAAATAAATGCACTTCACTGTATTACTTCACATTATGCAATTTTCCCCATTTAGCTTAATTAGAGTACATGTCCTGCTTGATTAGGTCGTGGCTGCTAGGAATCCACTCTGTCTATCAGCTACCATTTCATGTTTGCACATTACACTCTCTGGACACATTGTGTTTGCAGATATTTTTGCACAGCTCATCTGCTTCTCTACCAAGACAAGTATTTATTATTATTACCCTTATGTACTAGGATGTGTTGTGCTTACATTCTATTGTCAAGGATTAAATATAAGAGTGGTTTTTCTCCTCGAGAGTTTCCATTTCCGGTATATGTATTTTTGTTGTTGGCTCGGGTTGTGATGTAATGGAACTTGAGGTGAGATAATTCAATAGAATTACATCTCGTGAACATAGGAAAAAGAACCGGCATTTGACAGCATTCACCGGTTGCCCCTGTCTCCTGCGTGGTCATTGTGTTCGATTATCGTCTCTATGTTGTAGTGTTGTCGTTGATAAGCCAACATTTCTCGCCCATTCCGCTCCATTGTCCTCTCCATTCTTGTAGCAGGCACTCTTTTATATTATATAACGCATTTTATTGAGTACGCTTACTCGTCAGTTTCATTATTGGCCAAGAAAAACCTCTGTGGCCTCACCAACAACACAGTCTTTCTCATTCAGTCAGTCAGATTACCTTCCCTATAACTTCTCGTCACTTTTTTTCTACACTTGCTTATAATAATTCCGTTGCACCATCGCCAGACTGGGGTTAATTTTTATTCGACAGTAAAAGTTGTTGTAGTGACAGCAGTAGTTTCGCCTAGACAATGCATGTAGTCAAGTCTTGGCGGTATTCTCGGTGAAATTAAGGGAAATGCTACAAAAGGACCCTTTCCTTTACCTGCCTTATGCATTACTACCTGTATACGGTGTACATTTCAAGGTGGAAAATTAATATTGCCATCCGTGAACAAGTATAAGTATATAGTGAGAGAGTCATTTCTCTCGTTTCATTAAGCTGACGAGTTCCAACGTACTTACTTATATAGCAGAGTGGCTCTATCCTAATTACTGTATACGTAGGTACATGCGTAATAACAATTTAGCATAACAATGTAATGGAACTTATTCCATTATATCATAAAATGGAGCTGATGATTCCATGGACCGATGTTGTAGTTGTAGAATGTGCCTTGCTGGCTCTTCAACGCATTCATTTCATTGTCAGTCGTTACAGAAATATAAAATGTAGTATTGATGAAGTAATGGAAACGGGGTAAAAAAACGAAGCAGACTGGTTTCACAGAGAATATGTTGTAATGAGCCACAACCAAGTGTAGGTCGTAAAACAGTCTCACTCAACTTATTATTGCTTGCTCATAGCAAAATTCGCATCAAATTGACCGTGGATCATTCTTGTAGTGAGTACCAAGTCAAAAGCACTACTGTCTCTTCAATATAAATACAGTGGCTCATTGTAATATGTAGCAGAGTTCTGTGCAGAGCTCCTTGGTAAATAATAAAGCAACAACAACACGTACTACTTAATAGGATAATAATGTAAGGGAAGGCCAGTACAGGGCATGGAAAATAGCGGAAGGGAGACTTGCTGTGTACACAGACACATTTTCCTAGTAAGCTGTTCTCTTGCCTCGGTGACCAAAGGATTAGCAAAGTTTACAAGCGCAAATTCGACTGACTGAGACTGATAAGACTGAACAGATAAATAAAGACTTGCTCGTAGTAGAAGCAACAATGAGTAATCATTTAAAGAGCACCAACTATCTATACATATATTATGTAAAGTTATGCATATAAATAGTACACGCACATAAATGCATGTATTATGTAATCGTAATCTAAGAAGAACTACTTACATGCACACATGAGTGCTAACTAATGGTAATACTTGGTTGAGTTCAGGGGATTTCTGCAAGTGCATCATTGTAAGGTAACGAACCACCTCCCCTTCTTATTTATGTGTGCTGCAACTTTAACTCAATGGTATTTACTATAGAGAAGACCGGAAGCACCATGAACTTTTGATCAACTGTATTAACGACGGAAGTTGAACCGTTGAAATCCTGTTTCCAGATGGTCATCTAATAGCACACTAGAAGACTAACCTAACTGTAGCCATAAATTGCACTCACTCAATTTACCAGCAATGTGTGTGTATGTGTGTGCTGAACAGATATGTTCATTTCAAGTAAACTTGGGAATTTTTCGAAATTTCCTTTCACTCTACATATGTATACTAACTAAGCACTACTGGGTGCGGACATGTTGTCATATGTACTTACAGTATGTGTTCTAGTTATTATAAGTTTACTTAAATTTGCGATTGACTTGTTTGTTTCGCTATTGTGTATTATTTCTCTATCTATCTATTTACTGTTGATTCCGGCTGGCGTCTTTGATAAATTCAGTTATTATGTAGGTACGTGGGTATGTAGGCAAACTGATTTACTGTAAGTCGCTTTTATAATGGTGCTCATGCTTGCCACTTAAATTTGCACACAGACAGAGAGAGACGTTTCTTTATGGCATATTATATGTTTATCAAGACTGAAATCACGATGCTTATTGTACAAAGTGTAGCCATTGCTTCTATGCAGTGAAAAGTTTCTGTCAAAGAATTCAAGAGCCATTAAATTTGAGAGAATGGTGTACGGAAATAATGGACAGCTCATTGGACGACAGGAATATAGTAGCAATGGCATAGAACATTTGGGAATTATGATGAGAGTAGTTTCGAACAAATGTTGGAACGTAAACAATCTTGTTTGCTTAAATACAGCTGCATTATACTAATGTCAGCCTGTCAGTACTGTATTCATGTCGAATAAAGAGACAAGACAGTGTTTAACGGAAACTGTAATTTTCAATCCAGTGCCTTGTGTGTGCTTCTAAATAAACGGCAAGGCTGTGATATTCCTTATGTATAATAAAAATTCTTTATCCTCCTCTGCTGCTTCCAAATAAACCCATTGAACAGTGTACAGTAATAGTATTTACGTACAGAGAAGAGAGAGAGAGAGAGATAAGCAGAAGCAACAGAGACGAAATTCTTATCCTTACAATCGTATTAATGTATTAAAGTATGCAGCATTCATTTCCATAGACGCTTGGCCAACATTCTCTCTGCGTTTGAATTTGTTGCACAAATAAAGATATAAAAGTTTATATATAGAGAGAACTGCACTACGGCACAGGTATCCTTGTTGCGTATATATATTTGCTATTATGAATAAATATAGTTAGGTTATGAATGCATCGTCGTCGTTTGGCATGTGAACATGCGGTTTTCTCTGAAGCTATACAACTCTTCAAAACATGTCAGTATTGACAAGGATTGAACCACAAACGGCAAGCATCATCATCCTTTGTCTGTGCTGGTGCTGAAAAAAGCTCGACGAATTTCCACGCTGTACAATGACAATATTTCTGCCCCATGCTAAATCAGAAACAGAAAGGAGAGGCTTTTGCAAAGGTGGCCTATTTCCAACAATTCCAACATTATGTTTTTCTTCATGAATACAGATATTTCTGTGTGCAGCGGCAGCAGCGCTGTGTTTGTGTACGGAATGCGAGAATGCAATACAGGTTTTCTATACATACACATTTCTATTCTGTGATGATGAAGTGCAGTTAGAATTTTTCTATTGCGCTAAATTAGCTTCATTAGTACTAGGAGTCTAACTCGATTCCAAAGAAATTGCAACATTTAAACTACCAGTTACCACACAAATGCAACATAACTTTTTTCGTGTCTTCCTAACCTTTGCTGTTGTGTGTACGTACAACGTAGCTCTTTTTTCCTGTGTGCTCCCTGGAAGAGGCGCACATACTGTTTGCTTATTTATGAGACACAAAAGAAATGGAAAATATAAAAAGAGGATTTGGAGGAGGAAAATGAAAATAAATTTATAACATCTCCAGTCTGGATTTCATTAACGATCCTCACTTAACGTTAGTTAACTGATTGTTCGAGAGCATATCTTACCTTTTTACACTCGTATTCGCCGTGGTGTCTGTACTTGACACGACATTGGCTAATTTCGGAATACCATACTCCGTTCTCCTAGCAAAACTATAAAAGAATTTCACCGCAACTCAAGGATTCGCAAGCAATGCTTAAATTAAGTTCAATCGTTTACAGTGGAATATTGAATATACGCGTTTATGCTTATACACATAGTAGTATAGCACAACCGACAACATAAACTGAATTAATCTTTGGAACACGAACTAAAAATATTGCAAACTACAATTTCTCGCTGACAATGAATTCTCTGGGCCGCCTTAATACATGTGTGAGAAATATTTCGTTAACTCTGACGCATCTATAATATCATTCGAGACAGAAAGCGAGAACGCCGTGAATATGAACTTGTGAACCGATACTGATAGATACTACGTGAATTGGCTAATGTAACGACTCTTACAGAAATGTTCATAGGAACTATGCAGGAATTTGTCGGGAAAGGAACACCCATTCAGGTTGAATGATCTTGGTCTCATTTGCTATTCGATTGCACAAGGAATGATTGAAGTATAGCATTATGAGAATGAGAGGATTTATCGAAAACACTTGTTCGCCACTATATAATTTCTATCTAAACAGATACAATATATATGTGTGAAAATACAAAGTACTATGTATGTATATAGCAGAAATTCTCAATCATAGTATCACTCTCTATAATGCACACCACCAATTCTGCGCGTCCAACAGCTTTTTGGTTAGTTCGACTTGACTCGTCCTGCAATAGAACTGGCCACAGTCCTTTTATTGCCAGCAACATCACCATTCTGGCTCATCTTCTTCGATAGCGATCCCAATCATTGCCAAACACCATTTCAGTACACACGAACAGGAACCGAACGAGAATTTTCAATCCTACTTAAGCTCTCAGATAAGTGACTGTACGCTTACACAAATTGCGCCAGCACTGGTAATGTACCTACAGACTGAGTATTCCTACTTTTAGTATAACTAATATTGTATGTACAATGGAGGGGGGATTTACATGGAAATCACCTTTGAACATCACTGGCCATGTATACGTCGTCACGGAGTGCATTCGAACACATGGACTGACCATTGAAATTGATGACGTCAAGGTGTAATTTCCCCTCGGAACCACTACTCATACTGTACTCCTGTGCTCTTCTTTTTGCTTATGCATAGGGAAAAATCGTTAGCTACAGTACAGTACGAAATAGATAATGGTGAGCCGAAGAAATTTTTCTCGCTAGTCACCAAATTGTTTCCGCACAATTCGTTTGTTCATCCTGGTCTGGGCTTAAACCTTAAGAATTGTGCACTGGGATGAGATTATGTGTGATTGTATGACACAGGCTGCTGCTGCACTGAATACAAGTACTTACTACTATTTGATGCAAGTGTGATATATATTTTTTTTCTTTCTTCAGTTCTACCTGCCATACGATTAAATAAGTACTATTCTCTACTAGTGCGACGCGTTGTTCTCATCTGGAAATTTATATATTATTATCCTCGCCCTTATTTCAAATTTCCCATTGCATTCAGACTTCGATCCCACAGTCACATCCCACGGTAAGCTCACCTTTCAAATTACAGTACGCAGAAAAAAAGCCTTCTACTATGTACACTGAGGAAGACTCACGGATCTTTGCATTGTGTCAACAGAGTTAATATATCTAGTCTACTCTACTGGTGGCGGTATGGAAATGCGAAAGGCGGTGCACATTCGAACAACTGTACGCGATGTGAAAAAAACTCGCCATATTCATAAACTTGTATCACATCCTCGAGCTAAAATTCCAAATCCTTTGTCGTTCTAATAAGTACCACAGCAGTGCCAGTTGTTTTTCAAATAGGAATGCTTCGTTTTTTCAACGATAGCATGCTAATAGCCAGATCAGATAAGCGAACGCATGCCTGCCTCCTGACACTAAGAATTCTCTCTGTCTGATTGTTCGACTCACTGAAATTTGTGTTTGCTTGTAATACTTAGTAGCCTTAGCAGACACAATATGCATACATACACTATACGGTATGGTACTAGTATGTAATATAGGTTTATAAGTTAAAGGGTTGAAAGGAACGTCCATTATTATTTTCTCTGCTAATGAGCTCGAACACTCCTTTGGAAAAGTAAAATCCGTTTGTTCATTTCATGCAAGAAGACATTTGTTTATTTATCATAGGCAGTGCTCACTCACTCTTTCACACACACACGAGTCTCACTTTTGTAAATAGTGAGCAGAATAGAAGAGTGCGAGTGAGTAAAATAAATAATAGTGATTCTATGCATATGTAAAGTGTAAGGGAAACGAAGGCTTTGAATTAATTACAGTAATCCTTAAAGGAGTAGGCTTGGCTGCGCCTTGAATCTTGAAACTTGAATCTAGATTCCTATTCGAGTGCATGAATTTGATCTCCATCCTCTCTTACGACACTCCACTCATTTCTTATCCTCCATCTTCACACTTGAGTAATAAGTAAAATAAAAGGATGTTTTGTAACATCCGCCCACTCTCAGTTTTCAGTCATTTGCTCCCAGCCCAACAATAAGGCTCTCAACGAGAATTAAGTGAAGTGAAGTAGCACATAATCCAAAGCCAGTCAGTATATACACAGTATATATATGAAGAGTGAGTGAGTGAGAGAGTTAAACGTACGAGTGCAAAAACTTGGTCGTTTTGATGAGTAATGCTCAAGTGAGGAGATCATGTCTGAGCACAGGTAACAAGTCTTTTGATTTGGTTTCATTTGAGGAGTCCGTGCGTGTCGGCAATGAAAACGACGACGGTGACATTGGAGAAGCTCCATTTAGATCCTTGAGTTTGTGCACTTATTAGGTACATAATACTACGTGTATAGTACTAGAGCTCTCATTCAAAGTGCAAGATGAAATTTGCTCATTTCATACTGCAAATTATTTATGCCACCACATTTCACTGCCATTACATGCAGCATACAGCTATATAGGTATGAGCTAGAGGTAGAAGGTGCACACACAGTGCATACACAGTACATTATTGTGGGATTAAGAGGCGAGAAGGAAAGAGATGAGCGATGAATTGATGGAAAGGAATTCGAATTAGGTGGTCACAAGAAATTCATGAGGAACAGTTCCTACTTTTCTGTGAGCTTGCCGTTCCCACTTCCCCCATACAATCATCTACAGATATTTGTGGCTTTGCCATTTTCCCATGCAAAATCATCCTCTACAATAATTGAGCTCAGGGCTCCTTAGCAGTCAAAATGTACACGTTTCGTAACACAAACTTTACTTTACAATTAAGATATTAAATCTCTTGTCTGATATTTTCTAAAGCTTTTCTCGCTGTCTCTTCTCATCTCCTCCCTTGCAAATCTTCTGCTAGACAGTCTCAATTCTCCAACGTACTTAACGTTCTCGATCTCGCTACACATATATACTAAACACTATGCCTGCCGTGTACTTCAAACCAAGTGGCTTGCCTACATTAAGTATACTTTGTACTAGGTTAAACCAAATAATAAGACAGCCGCTTTTCCCTGCCATTTTTTTCCTCTTCTTCTCATTATTATTATTTGTAGCCTTGTATTTAGAATATACACATCTTCTCTGTACTGTCCAAACATTCTCTCTTTTATTCTCTGTTGACAGAAATCAGAGTGCACGTTTGCCAGCAGCAGGATTACTGTATTGTAAATATACACGAGGTGTGCATATGCTGTTGGTGGTGGTGGTGGTGTAGTGGTACGCTATACTATTTGCGATCAACGTTATTACTGTACATAGAGCAGACAATGAATCGTTTAGAATAAATTGCATGCCTATTCATTTTTTGTCTTGAATGAACTTTAGTTGAGCTGTATGTATTATACGTGGTCAGTGGAGAATGAACTTATCAGCAACATCAATTTGCAACAATAACGAAGCTAATTAAACCAGTGTACGGCGTACCCACACGCTAAAATTATATATGCTTATATGTAGGTATATGTCTCAACAATGCGCTAATGTAATAACAGTGGTAAACACTCACAAAGCTAATACTCACTCACTACTACTACTACTACTACTACATTAACTAACTCAATGCAGAAAGTGCACATAATGGCCACTCTTACAATACAAATTAATATTCCAAAGCAACCAGCCATCGCACACACATAAATACATGGCAGTGAGTATTATTACACTGAGGCAGGTGGAAGTGACTACAAGAGCACGTAGCCAAAAGTAACGCTAACTAACAATAATATTTAAAGAGCTGCAATACCTTAACTGACGTTAGCACATCGTTTTAAAGGAAATTATTATTTGCATTCCCTCCTCATGTCATGTAATGGTTTTTCTTACTTATTATAGAGTAAAACGCGTTGACGACCCAGACACTTTGATTTTTCAATTGTCTCCTCCATTGTACACTAATGGCTTATACAGAATATGCACCGAAAACGTTGCGTACACAGAGAATGTTTTTTTCTTCTTCTTTTGCGTTGAAAAATTCTCTATGCGACTAAACAGCATTCATCTTCCTTTCCCATGGCCAGCTACAGAGACTTTTTCACGGAAGTCCAACTAGTTATATCCCAAGGTACGTCACATTATAATATAGAATACACTGATACGTAAAGGAGACTTGGAATAAATAAGCTTTGAAGCAGACTTTGCTTAGACTGCGCAAAAGTCTACCTACCTGCAACATATATCACCTGAGCAACACTTACCATTAGGAATTATAGGCACTTACTATTAGTGAAACATTTGCCTGTCCACACACAGAGTAGGTATGTAATGGCGTACACATTGTGCGAAATGTAAAGTTATTTATGCAGAGGAACATTTAGGATCGGTAATGGACAGTGCTCGTAGCGAAATAGAGTCAAGACGGCCTAACGAAGTAAACAGAAACAGAAACTCGTAATAGACAACCGTTTTTGTGTATAGTTCTTTGTTGTAGTGGTCATCAGTTGATTCTGGCTTTTACTACAACAACAGGACAGAACGGGCAGACAGAGAAACTGCAAAGGAATGCACACACACCGACTACAAAGTATGAAGGACTGGGCTTTATATGAATGTATATATTTTGCAAACCATTATCCATCGTTCGTTCACCTTCTTTGGACTGTGGTCCACGCTGAATATACAAACAGAACTGGGAATTAGTGTTTTATTTGCACTAGTGCTACAGATCAAGAGAATTATGGGGGACTTGGGCTAATCTAAAGAAAATTATGCTATTCTGAAGACTGCTATATGTTCATGCCAATCTCTGCAGCAGGAGCACTTCGAATGCTATCAAATGTAATTAGAGTTGGTGGGGATGCAGACCGGGTAATGGATAGTGGCTAGTATAATGCTAACATAATTCTGAGAGCAAAAATATCGCAGACGAGGGGACTACAAATTTTCTCAGTCAGTCAGTCAGTTACATCGACCTTCATCGTTTGGGCACACTCAGACTTTGAGAATTTATCTTCTTGTACACAAAGAGTGCGGAGATGGAGAGAGAGAGAGAGAGAGAGTCACACTCACGCCCACCTTCCTAATTCACCTCCAGTCTATAGTGATGATCCATGCAGTACATTGTACATGCACACACATAGTACAGCAAGTGTCTCTGGCTGCTACAACTATATAAACTCGTCAATTTTCTTCTTTTGATTATGTACGTACTCTGATGGATAATAAATGTAAGGAGCAGAAGTTAGAGGAGAAGTAATTGAAGAAAAATCAGCAGGCAAATTTTAGTGCATTGCAATAGAAAGGCCAGGTAATTGCCGTCAATTGCTAATGCACGGCTTTGTGGAGCCCGCCACTTTAATTCCCGTCTCTCTCTCTATCTGTTGCATCTTAAAGATTCGTGGCTGGACGACCGACAACGTTACAGTAATAACCAGGTGCAAGCGATAACAGGGGGATGCAATCTTCTTCTTTATCTTATATGTATGATACATAATGAGTTACAACAACAGAGAACAGAACGAACCGAAGCCTCAGCACATGAATTATTATACAAACGAGAATGATGTATCCGGCAAATTTTAACCTCCAAACTGTTTACAAAAGTCTAGTAAATGTGTATCATTGATTTTAGAGAGCAAATGTAATAAATGTGTTTCACAAAGTATGCGATAGAATTATTTGCAAACTTATAGCAAGTTTATACATAAGTCAGTCGTAGTCCGTGAATGCAATTTCTTTAGAAGAACACATTTGTTACTAATATAAAGCACCCAGCACCACACAAAAGTCGAATTACTAATACAAAAGATTGGAGAATTTATAGGTAGTGCAAGCTGAGACTTTTAGCGGTTGACCAACTTGTACTATGCATAAGTATATGCTGTGTTTTGGTGTTAGAATGGACGGACGGGAACCTTGGGCGGTCAATTACACATAATATATCTATTTAGGTATGTAGTTTGTATCCTATATAAGATTGTGGATTCGAGTTGCACAGCATTGATGCACAACGTCTGTATATTTAATACAGATATAAGATCAGCATGGAATTACATTGTATAATAAGCAGAACGTATTTAGTGTATATAAAAATTGTAGGTATAAATATATGGGCACTTATTCTGCAGTTATTAGCTCACAGTAAATAAGAGCAGCAGCCTAGCTACTTACTACATGAAGTCTTTTAAACTTCACAGAGTGAAGGACAGAGGAATGGGATTCTTAGGAACAATTGCACAGCATCCATTCATAGTATAAAATAACCTATTTACGAATTTGCGACACACCTTAGAGCTCAGCTCAGCTTCTACTAATCGTACGCTCATTCTAGGATGACTGACGTGCTAAGAAAAATACGTCTGTCTACCTTTTTGCACGTATTTACTTGTAGATCTGAAAATACTTGTGAATATCTAATGCACTTTTAGGGTGCTTTTGCTCCTGCTCTGGCCTTTAAATGACTTGGCAAACAAATATTTTCCTGTTGCACACAGAGCTAACGGAAGGACTCCTTTAACATTGGTATAATGCCACTGCTCCTGGTACATAGAAGAGAGAGATAATTTTCTAGAAAAATGTGTGCGCTGTTGCACGAATAAAACTGATTTCCCATCCTTGTTAAAAGCGATAGGAAAGAGTGCAGCAGAAGCAGCAGAAGCAGCAGTAGTATAGGTACGGCTTTTTTGTAGGGAAAAAATGACAGCGTTTCTCCTTCGTTTACTATTTACTAGTAGTGACTTGTGAAGAGGAGTCAAAAAATGATTTTCAGTTCAAATGCTGACGTTATGCGTTAACTCTGTATTAAGGGTGAGTTTGTTGTAGTGTTTTTATGCTGTGCCGATAAGTGTGATAGCGGTATGATTGTGTTGACTACTGCCGCTAATGAGTGCACAGAATTCACACTGAACGGACAATAGCTGCAGACTTTTCACTCGATGAGCACGGTGATAAGACGAGAATTTTGTTGTCAACTTTTGTTTTCCATTCACAGCATGAGGTGAACCCTGAAGTTCAGCAGAACTACATTTCTGATCGAATGGGCATGGATCCCTATCTACTTTTCTAATAAATATTACACTGTCGTAGGTCGTTCTGTCTTTAGCAGTCTGTCTACCGTCTACTGTCTACACGCAAATAGCCATGAAGTCAATCGCTGACGGTACTCTTGATAGTTGACAAGACCAGAAATTAAAACAGTACTTTTAAAGAAGTTGTCTTACCGCAGACGATTCTTCTGATATTTATCAGAAATACAGGTGTGTGTATGATATACCTAGAGTTTGACTGGTTTTTCACCGTATGTATTTAAATACTTGCTATTTACTTACTTATAATAATACTTATCGTAATAGTAATGCAACATTATCTAACGTTAAACTTGCATTTAGCAGTAGCTATTTATTTTAACTTTTAAAGCGCTAAATGGAATGAATTAAAAACTGGGCTTACCTTTGCAATCGAATCCGTTTCCCTCATAGCCCGGATAACAAGTACAGTAGAAACTGCCCATGGTGTTGGTGCAATGAGAGAAGACGTCGCAGGGACGATGTTTGCACTCATTCTCGTCGGGCATTTCGCATCCTTTGCCACCAAATCCGTCGTTGCAATGACATTGTGACTCGAGGCAGGCGCCATTTTGACATTTTTTACCCGTCGCCTGAGCACAATCGTCTAGTGTGAAGAAAAAACGGTTAAATAAATTCATTTTGGTCATATATATATTCATGATTAGTGGTCGTGAATCTTGAAATATAAATTTCAAGACTACTTTAGCCACTCATCAACTCGGTTGGAATTTACGAGTTAAATGGCCACACTGCTGCTTCTTCCACTTTTTCTTGGGATTTAAAGGTACGCTGAGTTTTAGGCAATGAAAGTGTATGCATGCATATGTACTTATTATGTTGCAGCAACAGACTTGGCTTTTTAATCAAGTAAATACATATTTGCATACTAACAATGGTTGCATAGAAGAGAAGAGGATGTTTCAGATTATAAAAACGATAACATTACTGGAGTTTTTGACTTGGATCTTAACAAAGGATTGTTGAATATTCTTGAAGGCACATCCCGAACACAGCGCTAGTAGATCAGGTAAGGCAAAACAAGCAACGGATGTCATTTTGAAGATTTCGTGTCCCCATCCGTCATATTTCAACACAACATGGCAATCACTTGCTGCGTTCCTACATTTTTATCTTGAGCACAGTCAAGACAAAACTTGTGCATTGAAAGAGGCGCTTATATGAACCGGTTTGAGACATTTTTCCTATTCAACAGAGTCTTTCTTTCGTCTATCTACATCTCTTCTCTTTCTTTCTGTTTCAGCGCACTGCATCCCAGCATCAGTAACAGCAACAGCATAAGCACTGAAGTCTAATCCATTCATTGAAGAAAAATACTGGCTACCCAACTTGATACATGTATTTGATAAGTACATGGATGGATAATGGCTCGAGTTGAAACAACATTGCGCATAACACAACAGGTGTAACCAACGTTGAATGTTTGCAAATAATTTTCCTTTCTTTCATCCCATATTCTTCTCCAACCATTTCAATTCAAATACAACAAATTTTCTGGGACAATTACCGACAGCTAATAGAGTGAGAAGGTTGATAACCTAAAAATATGATCATTACTGATTACTGTAGAGTTCTGCATAAAAATCCCATGTTTCATAACGATTCATAATAAAGGGGAAAAATGACCATCCCTTTCCTTGCAGCACACCAGAAGGGCTAAAACACTGTAAAAATCTATAACAAACGCACATAACAACAAACGTGCATATTCACCTCCAAACAATGTAAATGCACTCTCAGCTTATTGAAAATGCTCGGTCAGTCGAAAAAACCAATTTAATTCTCATCTACAAGAAACAGTTATAGAAAAGCAACACTTTTTTTCTACCTGTACACACAAATCTACTGGTAAAGAATTCAACTCGTTCCTCTCTCTCTCTCTGTCTCTCTCTCTCTCGCTCCCTATCCACAATGCTAATACAATCTATAAGATATTCGAGTCGGTTTACAAAAGGAAATTTTAAGCACATTGCTCAGCTTCACATCAGTTTATCGAGAGATCATTTACATACGTGCATTTTTCGATCGTAACATGAAAGTGAAAAGCCCTTACTTACTTTTAATGTAGCTTTGCAGCACTGTGTGTACTCATGCATTAAAGCGTACTAATGGTCATGTATATACGTAGTATACACACACACATCTGCACTGTAGTTCCTGATAAATAGGGAACTCCTACACTCATCCTCCTTCAGCTGGACTCTGTGAATCTCCTATTACCTACAAATGAACACACACACACACACACTGTCGAACAGGTACTGAACAATCACACACTATTTAACCAACGTGCCTACAATAACAACCAAAGAACATTTGCGGCAGCAAAATATTTAACAGTTCAAGTAAGAATGTAAAACACCACCATAAAGTGCCCGTATACGTAATATTAATACCACAAACAAATACCTGCATATCAGGGTACTCCCAAGCAAAAAAGCATGCTTTGTAAAAAATTGCTTTTTTGCTGAAAAAAGCGCTTTTTTGCTTATGA
>JABASC010001031.1:0-28159 GCA_019776185.1 Plutomurus gul | reverse complement strand
AAATTGGATCCCATCTCACGGATCCTCTTCACACTGAAATAATTGAATTCCACATCTTTCATTTTCCTCATTCACTGCTAGACATAGAGGTACTATTTATATATATACGGCTGCTAGCTGTTCGCATGCAACGTGAGTGTAGTACTAAAGCAAACTAACTAGCTGTTTGCCTGGAAAAAAGCAGGATTTTTTGTGAAATTTAATGCCACGTATTCTATGAAATGTAAAATATTACATTTTATTTTTAATTGTTATTTAATTTATTGTGTGAATACACCTTTTTAAGTGTATTCTTACGTTAGGTGCAAAATTCATTTCGTTTCAAAGGTAATTCAAGTCAAAGGTTTGAATTTTAAAAGAAATCTCTTGTCTTAATAAAACATTAGGACACCTTTTGCGGGAATAGAAAAAACGTTTTTCGGCTGCAGAAAAATTAAACTGGTGACTTCAAAAAACCTTGAAATATTTCACTACAAATTGAAAGTCTAACAAAAAATATCGGAGATCAGGTGAAATATTTACTAGTAGTACTAGTGCAACTATATGAATTGTATGAAATCGTAATCGAATTATAATTAAAACAACTAAATAAGATACCCAAAAAAGAACAAGATTTCGAAAGAGTCAAGATTTATTCATTAGTCATTGTAATTACTATGCTGTAACAATAATGGTTACGCTAAACATTTTTAGAATCAAGTCTCAGTGGAGATCGGTACTGGTAAGCGATGCACTTCAAGCCTGCGTTAAAGACGAAGTGGTACAATGAGACGACTGAAACGTAGGAAGACCATCAGTAAGATATCTATTCACGTATTGCCTAGCTTCTCCATCTCTGCAGATAGAGCGGAACCTGAACAACCCAAAACCGTTCTCTCCCATTATTTTATAGCGTTCAAGTAGCTCCCTGTACAAAGCAGATTTCATGAGAAACTTCCATGGGAATCTACATACAATCTCTTCATATAAAAACAAAATATCTATTATTAGTACAACCCTTACATTTAACACGATTATCAATTATAAGAAACACGTCAAATTCTCTCCTGACAAAATACTACCTGTGTACTTTCTACTACTATTTCTAGTTAAATCTTTTTGGCACATACATTTCTACAATAATATTACTGCGCTATTCAAGCATATTGAACTTGCGCCTACATTGCATGACTCATCGAAATGAATGCAAGTATATGAATGCAAGTAGTTTCTTAAAACTCACAAATTTTTCGCACAATATTTGAACATAAAAAAATTATTATTTCGAACCTTTGATGCTTTTTAAATTATTAATGCATTGATCACTCAAATATGTACACATAACACTCAGGTTTCATTATCGCTGTCTCAGTATATGTACACATATCCCATATTCTGTCAAAGATTCACAAGGCATTTGCCTCTTTAGCTGCCTGTTTAATCTCATTAGATGAGAAGCAAATAAAGATTGCTAATATAAATTGACGTAAAGGTTCTTTCTCTCCCTTATTTTCCAACCATAGACGCCCGTGATGTTTACGGTTTACTGAATATATTACGATTGTCTAGCAATGATAACCAGCACCGAATTCGCGTGTAAGAATATTCACACCAGGCTTAAAAGCTTAACACTAAGGGAATAGATAATGACAACAGTAAAAGTCTATTAGTCTAAAATAGAGTCATGGTAGGTTTTTGAGTTCAGCTGCGCCACGGAAAACCAATCTAGACGGTAATGGGAAGAGCCACAGCAGACGAACGTCTCTCGTCTCGACTGTTCTCTCTACGGTGAGCCTATCAGTATTAAAATATGCATTAAACTGAGCGTTTTACTAGATAATGCACTAATGGTTGAATTGAAACTAAGAGTTAGAGAGCACGGCTGGCTGAACTGGCCCAGCATGTTGACTCGAATTTAGTTCGCTTTACTTGAGATATTAAAATGGGGGGATGATGAGTGGAAAGGAGTGTGTTCCAAAAATTAAGCCACAAATGCAAAAACCTTGCCCTGTTACTTATACTTTGTTGCTCTTCACTTGTCACGCCTAATAATGTATGCATTATTAATAAAATCCTCGGAGAGTAACGCAGACCCACCGAGTAGTTTACTTTCCATAAAGCCTTGCGTGTTTTTTTTATCTCTGTATAGACACTAGACACGTCGATATTTAACTAACACCAGCACACTATCTTACACACTTTGTATTGTATTATTCCACTCACTTTTACGCTATTATATTTAATTCCGCCTCGTCTCAACCAAGTCTTCCTCTTGTAGTCATCGCTTTCTATCAAATATTATTAATGCTTGATTATTAAATTCATCAACGAGCAATTCTAGCCCTTCATCTTACATTATACTCTAGATTTTCTAGATGAACATTTTGTGACAACAACCTATCAGTCTCTGCTACTGTTCCACTGTGTCCTTCTCTTCGTTATAACGGAAAATGGTATTGATTGAATGTCCCACTAAAATGAAAAATCGATCTCAAATAATCGACAATTTTTTACAATTAAAAACACGGACATCATTTCCAGTTCAATTTTTGAATTAAACGTCTTGGTGGTTGTACAAGACTAAACACAAGTGTATACACAGTTTAGACATAATTGGGAAATCCTCAAATAGTTCATTTAATGCAGACTTGTAAACACTCCAAAATTTTCTCTCGGATGCCTCCACTGTAGTTGAACTGAAATTGATATTTTTAAATAAGTAAATATATTAATAGTGTAATTAAGTAATCCATTATTCCTATTTCCTTTTATGGTGATGCATGTAGTCTCATTAAGGAAAGTCATGTTTACATGTGTGTTCATTGTTAATTTTACAAATGACAACTAGGCTTACTATTACTATTAACAAACATTCAAAAAATTAAATGAATCATACATACAACGCGTTTGACATTTTTTCAAAAACCAAAAATACATACTTTTTTCAATATTAAGTAAAAGTTAATTTGCATTTTGACAATTTTATATTAATTTAAGGCTTTGTGCGCATCCATTTAAAAAAAATTGTTCCACTTAGCTTACTTACTCCTGAAAACAAAATTATATATTCATTTTTTATACTTAAAGGAATTTATAAAAGCGATGCACCGCAATATGAATTTAATTTAAATTTTATTCACCAAATTCGAAATATTATATTCCTCCCGAATTCCGAATACACAAAAAGGCATTTGTATTTGTTAAATATGTTCCTGCAAGAGTACTACCCATAACTTCTTGCTGCACTTTAACACATGTAATGACCTCTAGGATCCAATGACACAAATGAAAGTGAAAGCAAGCGCCTGCAAAAAATATTTTATTCCAGGCACGCAGCCCTGCGGTTTTGCTTGGAACGTTTAAGGGTCCCCTTTTTGTTCCTTACAATAAATCAACAAGTCTCCCCTAATGTTCAACTCACCATACAAGTGCCCAAGTAGTATAACTCCACTGACGCCTATAAAACAGTGCCTCGATTATAACCTTCAGTCCACCTTGTTACTTTATATGCATGCAACATCACTTTTCATTTACACACTAAAAACCATGAAATAATACAAGCCATTCTTCTCGTTGATAATGAAAGGGACTTGAATTTGGGAATGACTTCACTTAAAAAGTGACGTGTAGAGAGAAAAGAGCTGTTTAATATGCATGAAAGACAACGTAAACATTGTGCGTTTATGTCGCAATACAATTAAGGGCATTCATGTATAAAAAATGAGTCTAATAATGAACAGAGTGAGGGAATTGAATAAAGAAGACACGTACACAGAGCACAGATAGGTAGGATCCTCATCCACTCCAAAAGGTATATTGCATAACGTACCTTGCTGTGTATATAGTCACACAGACATACATTTGACTTTTCCCTGTTATCTTTATAATGGAAAAGTCAAAAGGGTATTCTTCTATGGTAACTAGTGGAGGAACTATTATCCACGATTTATCTGTGCTCGCTCCGTCTTCATCTTGTAAAAAGTCAACTCAAGTGCATGTTACAAGTGAGAAAGCAACTCTCTCACAAGTTGCGTCAATCTAAACAAATGTCATCTTATCAGGGAAACTAGAAAAGAAAAACAGGGGACAGCGTACGAATAGAAAGACGACAAGCAAGCAGCGTAAAAGGAGAATGAAACTCGACAACAGAAAACAGATAGTAAGAGTCGACTGCACTGTTTAGTGAATTGTACGAGGAAAAAGAGAGAGAGAGACACACAACTTATCTTCTACACAGTCTTCTAATGTAAAGAATAGAGTAGAAGCCATCAAGACGAGAGCAGAAACAAGAAGTTGAAGCAACTTAGTCGGATAGTGATGTGATATTAGAATTGAGAATATATTGTCTGCACGTTATATATAGTAGGAAAGTAAGTTGGTCGCAGTTATACTCAAGAAGCTAGTAGTAAGTAGTAGAACTAAAGCAAAGTGTTTTATCAAATGACATGGAAATGTGTTGTCTTCCCTCGTCAATACACACAGCAACACAGCGCACCCAAAAATACAGAGCACAACTCTTCTTATATTATAGACTGAATAGTTTTCCTTTTCTCAAACTCTCGATTCAATTTCGTGAGAGTTGAAATGTTCTTTTTGGTAGAGGACACGTTGTGTAGGAGGACAGGCCTTGGCCCCACCAGACACCAATGATATACTGAATCGCTTTGCTTACCTATGGAAAAACATTTTTGAGAAAACACATCAGGTCATATTTGCAGATAAACATTGCAAAAGCAATGCGAGTGCTAAACAATCCCAAGCTCTACATATTTACATATGTACACTAAAGGATTCGATATTATTTAGTATCATTAGTACAACAACTAAGTATATATAGTACTTATTTCTAGACAATATTATAGTCAGCATACGGAGAAAGTACTTTGAGTTCGGGTAGACTGTACACACAGCAGTTGGGCGAAATGAAGACAGGAGAAAGGAAAAGAGCAACTAAACAAGACGACTAGGAAACTGGATGGAGTTGAATGGAGTTGGCTAGACTCATCTCGACTTGTGTGTGACAAGAACAACCAGAGTAGCATTACAAAAGGCATTTAATTTTCGAGGAGAAACTTTTCGCAGAGAGACACAGTCGAGTCTCTCTTCCAGTTTTCTTTCCTTGTTTCGTTTGCTGGTGTGTTGCATTATGGTATCTCGGGTGTAGCCTCTAGTTGTCTCGTGTACTCCTCTTTATTTTCAGATGTTGGAAGTCGATATCACCCTCATTCTCCTTCTCTCGTCCTCTCGTCCTACACAGAATAGTCATTTTAGTCATCCTTTGCCCGTATGTGTGCAATGTGCATGTATGTATAAGCTTATGTTCTCTAAGAGTCTAATAGCCCAGACAACGCACATAGTCACTGGCACAAAGACAGAGGAGAGAAATTCAAGTAAGTACAGTAAAGTACAGGGAAGGCAAGATAGGATAACGCCGAAACGTTACGTAACGTTACGTACGGGACCCTTTTTGTTCTAATGAGATTAGATCTGTTCATTGCGCAGACGAGACGGCAGGCGCCCGCTTTCATTAGTTTCAACCTCGTCGTTTCTTCTTGATGATCATCGGATGCTAAAGGCTAGCTCAGCTACACTGCATACAGCACGACTCTGCATTAGGCTACCCGGATTCTCTCTTCTCTTTGCTCGCGCGCTCTCTCTTTCTCTCTATCTCTATACATTTTGCTATCCACTGAGAGGATGCCACACTAAGAGATCCTCCTCTACTTGGACAATAATTTAAAGTTATTGCGAGTGATCACTTGTGTTACTCTTCTTCCTTTCTTCTGCATTAGTTGCTTTTTCCTTTTCCCTGTTTATACTTATGGCTAACGATAAGCTTCCTTGCCTGGCTCTTAAGACTTTCCTTTGTATTGTCAACTGCGAGTAAAAGTCCCTTTCTTTTAGAAAAGAAGAGGAAAAATGCTCTACTATATAGTCTCTATACAGTATAACTAGTATAAGCCATGTTTAGATATACAGATAGCATTTGTATGGAAAGGGGGGACTATGTGGCTTTACTACTACATCTACGTACACTTTACACTGCTTGTCGTGTACAGCTCACCATCGTAACTACTTATTTACCAAATAAGATATCTTGTAACATTGTGTAACGTGACGCTGCACCATACCACACCGATAGTATGATAACAAATTAAATGAACAGGCCTTAGGAATGCTGATGTTGAGAGGGAAGGAGATTGTTGTAGTAGTAAGTAGTATCTGTAGTAGTAGTAGAAGTACATAAAAGATAGTATGCTGCGTCGTCGGCGAGTGCGTGTGCACGTAATAACTACTTTCTTCCTTGAAGGTATGCTCCCAGTATGTGTTCTATCAGAGAGATTGTGCTCTTTCTTTTACTCTGTCACTTGTATTAAATCACGAGAAATTTTAAAGGACCCTACACTTCTTGAAAGAGAAATTTCTCTAAATTAATCTGAGAAAGAGCAGTAAGGGAGCGGAAGTTCCATTATATTATATTATATAAAGGTAACATCATATTAAATTACAGAAGGAGCCACTGTATGCATCATCATCATATTGTAGATTTAAAGCACTCGTCTGCATAGCACACAGCACACACAAGTACATATTATAGCTAGCTGGTATATATATTTAGTTAGTGTATATACAGTGGTTCCACAATAGCTCCAGAGGCAAAAGACAGGGAGAAAAATGCTGGGCTATTCTCCATAACTTGTCTCTGTCTTTTCTAAAAACTCATTTCAGAATCACGGAGATATATCTCTTCACTTTACTTCTCTCGTTGCCTCACAGTACTCACAGAGCAATGCTCTGCAGAATGACTGAATGGGGACCAAAGATTAAAAAAAGAGGCTGTAATATAAGGCTAGATGTAAGGGCGTAGATTCCATATCCTTGAGAGAGAAGGAATTGAAGGTGTATGTAATAATACATTGAATCCTACTCTCTCTCTCTCTCGTTCGTTCTCTGGCATGACACAGAATCACACGTTCTGTGTGCACTTAGAAGAGTCTGGATATTGAATTGTGAGCTGAGGAGAGAATAATTAAACTTTTTGAAAGTGGGAAAAACTTTTATTCATCGCATCTCCTATATTTTGTTTGAGTGAGCTGACTTTCAGAGTAACTACCTAAATTATGTAATGCAGAAAACAGACAGGACTGAACTATTTATGTATATAGTAGCTATAGACCAGAAGGGACCATCACCATCTAATGCAATGTAAGTGATATAACCCAGCCATCCTTTTTTGTACTCGGTAAAACTTATTTGAGTGTGGTCCATAGGATTGACTAATACGACGCGTACTATAAATATATGTAGTACATGCAGCCAGAGATATGGGTATAGCAGAGATCGGCAGATACATATGTATAATATGTTTCATTCAGCCGATATATTTTGAGACAGAAGAGACCTGGGTGGTTTGGTTTCAATTCAATGCTCTTTCAGCTCAGTTCTCTTCTATTTTCTTTCCTATTCAGGACTCCCTATTTTTTCACTTTCTGTTCTTTGCCAGGGTTCAATTCTGCATTTTGATTTGGAATTTGAATTTGACTTTGTTCATACGGGACCACAGCCACACATAGCACACAGAAAGGACGAGCAAGAGAAAGCCGATCAAGTCATAGTCTCTCATAGGAAGAAGAGCAATGCAATGTTATGCAGGGCAGGGCATGCTTCCGCCTCTCAAAGTGGAAGTGTGAGTAAACTGAGATCGAATAGAGTGACTGGATGGATGGGAGTCATTTGAATCATTATTGATTCTATACGATGGAATCTTTTTATTATTCTATCCCTTTCGTCGTCGTAGGAAACTGAGAAGGGCTTTAGTGTTAGGTTCTCTCTCTCTCTCTCTCTCTCTCTTTCTCGCTCTTCTTTTTACTTTACTTACTTATGTATTTGTATATCTAAATGTAGGCTGAGTGAGTTTGGTTAAGCAGAGTCGAGAGTCTGTCAGACCATAGACTACTAGATATTTAGTATACCATCGTATGGAAAACACTTTAGGGTCCCAATACTTATCCTTATCCCTCCAAGACAACTTTTTCACTTAGAAGCAAGGGCAGGATTAGAGAGAGTGTTTTGTATAATGTACTCATTACTCAGGGAGAGCGGCGGCGGTGGCGTTCCAACGAAAGTTTACTTCACTCTCTCTACTCCATTTCACCCGTGGAGAGAAAGAAAAAACTCTTTCAAAATAGTAGATTGAAGCTGCAATTAATAAATGTCGTTTATGTCGCCACCAACATAATAAGAAGGGAAATTCTCCACGCACACACACACACACAGCGAGAGAGAAAGAGAAAGGAAATGAATACCACAGCACTGAAAGTAGAATGGAGTAGGTATACTTTACACTTTGGACAACATTAACCGTGGAATATATAGAGTTAGGGAAACCTCAGAAGAGAATTAAATAAGAAAATGGATTGGGAGCTCAAGAGTTCAGCTCAGTGCAGTCTGGTGTTGAAAATAAAGTGTTATGGTGGGTAATAAATAAGTTTTAATCACACTTCCTAAATGAGTTTTCATCAGCTTGGAACAGAGAGCTCTTTGTGTGAAATTAGCTCGTAAAAACTATAGCAGCATTCCGATAAGACTGGTCGTTTAATCAGGAAGATGCTGAGTGGGGTGGCTTCCGAGAGCCCCGGTTGGTGGCCATGTTCTCAATCCTATGCTCGCAGCACAACGAAATTCAAATGAAATTCTTTTATCAAATGCGTCCACATAGAACGGAAACATGGCTGTAAAATTTGCAAAATTTCCTCTTCTAAATATGCATGCGTTCCCTTTTCGCTCTTATTACAGCCGAGTCTCTAGCTGATGCTCCCACACTCATCTTCCCACAGACTGCATCTCTACGTATACACAGATGTGCTATACAAACTGCGAGAGCATTTTATTACTCTGTAACTAGTCTTTGTCTCCTCCTTTGCATACAAATACAAATGGACTTTAAGGACGGCTCAGTTTTTTCTCTTTTGTCATTCCTTTGCGTGCTTGCACGTGAATAACTACTGATATGTATGTATATGAAATGTGTAATTTCTTCAGGAAGTAAGTGAGTAACTACGATGTAAGTATGCAGATCTGAGAAAAGTATATTTGAAGGGAACGAGTGCACAGAGAGGACAGAAGCGAGTAGTCAAACAACGTCCCTAATGTGCAATGTAACTAATGGGAAAGAATAAGAATTTGAATATCTCATATCAGAAGATGGTTGCCCATTATTTCAAATAAGACTCGTAAAACTAGGGAACAACAAAGCTCAGGAAAGTTGATAAAATAGAAAACACGAGTGCTTTAATAAGGACTCATAATGTAGCCCTATCATTGCCCGTGAAATATTGGTTTATTATGCAAATCACTAGTTTTCCTTACGGCTGACCCTACTTATTATATTTGTACATGGAACACGGAGTTCTGTGCTAGAGCGTGCGCCTTCCTTCACTCACTCACTATCTCCTACACTTCTTCATTTACAATTTCACCCTCCTCCGTAATGAAACCTGTATTTCCTTCGAGAACGCATCTACTTAAATTGACTATCATTTTCTTTAAGGTTCAATTTAAGGGAAACAGCAAAAGTTGATTAAAAGTAAGCAAGCAGCTCGAACAACTGTGGGGCTTGCCCTACACAATTCTATATGCATGTTTTGGTGGTACGTACATAGTAATAAGAACATCTCTTGAAAGAAATATTACTAAAATATTCAAATTAGTCTTCACTATACAAATTGAGCCATGCTAATCCTAATAATAGTCATCATTGTGCATGCATGCACGAGATTTATCAAAAGCAGAAGGAAAAAATTATTTTTTCAACAAAATTCAGTATTGCAGTAGTCTTACAGGCTACTAGCACACTAAATGAATTAAAGGATTCCTTATGCATTTCATTATCCATAAAACGGATAGAAAATTTTACCGAATTATTGTGATGCTGCTTATCGCACGTAAAAATTCGGTAAAAATAAGTTTCCAAAAAATTTTGTATCAAATTAGTAATATTTCACTTTAATACAAATGTACATTAGCGGCTTTACAAAGTCTGTATTAGCTTTAGCATCTTGGGAAACTGATCGGTTCGCTTACATTTTTGGAAGTATTGAGAGCACGACTGATTCTATTCTTTGTTCACCTTCTCCATATTTATGTGAACGCGTGTGGCAACGAACTGCTGGAGCACATAAGTACTATCCGTATGTATAATACTTTTTAAAAGCATGGAAGCCATTTACAGAAGAAAAAATAGGCACAATATAATGCTAAGCAATGGTGGCTACTACTTACTAGCACAGCGACAGAGTCTTATCACACAAAAGACGCTGAGTGCTTTATATAATTGTATCATGTCGTGTATCTCTCCATACATATTATAGTTGGGAGCACTTAATAGCAGTGACTTGGCGTTACATTTCAGTGGGTAGCTCTCTACTGAGCAGCTAAGGAAGCTAAGTGTCTAGTGGAGAGTTGACATAAGCCAAGTTGACATTCTCCGAGATGTATAATGGGAAAGTATAATTGGTAGAATGGACATGGACAAGCGACATGCTTTTCTCCCGCCTGCTTTTGCTCTTCTCCCTTTCTCTATTACAATCATGTATCTCGGTAAATAGCCATATTGCCATTTCTTTTCCTTCATTCTGCTCTCCACTCTTAGCTACTTACTAGCATTACTTCAGTTTGCTTTGCTTTACTTTACGTTCCTTTCTACTTTACTTTAGTTGATGCGAGCCGAGAGTAAGTCGCCTATGCAGTCGCCGTCACTTGACTACGCCATTTATACAAAGAACGACGAGGAGAAATTCAATAAAATATTTCAAAAGCAGAAGTTGGGATTGAAGTCATATAATCGAACGCGAATTCTGCTCCACACACACACACACATTTCATACTCATACACTCACACACACACACACACACACCTATTATACACATCTGCAGGAGAAAGGAAATGAAAGGACGCCCTTATGAGAAAATGGAATTCAATCTTAGTGGCCTATTTTGGTTGCCTTCTTTGTTCCTCTTTAGTACCTTCAGTTATAAAACCAACTAAACCAAGCCCCAGCACACCACACCACCATCTCTCCAATTTCGTCTGAACACAAAGCTGTGCGCTGTGCAAGAAGCCAATTCAATTCTATTCTACATTCTTGTAGTAACTTGGATGATCCACACACGTTCATTTCATTTCGTACAGCCAGCCATGCTTTATTCCTAATACAATATTTGTATCGAATACACATTTCTCGGCACATTTTCCCTCAACACTGCAACCAGACTATTCGAGATACATTTACTACATGCATAGTACACGTACGGAGGCATTTGTAGAGGAATTGCCATCTAATACTGTGTAACATGGACCATCCTGTCCTCTGCTCAGGAACTCTGGGCAAATGTAATAGTAATATTATATAATATGTTATATCTCTCGTTGTCTCGACTCAACTACAACTGTTCACTGTGCTGTACTTAAGGCAAGTCACTGATTCTCAAAGCGAAAGCTCAAACAGGCGTCGGTCACAAAGAAATTATACAGATTTTTGGACATGGTAGTTATGTGAAATCCCTTCTTCGCCTGCCTGTCGTGTGTCTCACTGTCTCTTTCTTTTTTCTTGTCTATTCTATTATCTTCACCCGTCTTCCACTCCTCTCACTCACAGTTACAGACCCAAATACATTTCTCTTATTGTAAAATAAGCTGCTTCCACTTGGTTAGAAAATCCTACGGCTCTCCCTTCATTCATTTCATTTCGAAATGTGTCGCACACCACCGAGGTAATATGTACACTTTGTACACTTTGTACAGATACGATATAGTAATTTTAAGAAGAAAATGTCTTCATATTTCCACCAACTCTCTTTCTCTGTCTCTTTCTCTCTTCCACCAACACCAATCGCAATAAACTCAGACGAACTTATACACAGGGCTGCACACACACACACACACACAACCTATGACAGAAACACAACTCATAATAACAAACGGAGATGGCCTTCTCTAATACGACATGCTTAATACGTATAGGTGCTTCGTATAGATCGTAATATTACGACAGTGGCATCTTCATCGTTGGGAGTCACGAAGTGGGAGGTTGACTAGACGGAACGAAATTGGCACTTTAGATCACTCCCTTCTTGTTCTCATCCGCAGAGCAATTTAATATTTCCCATAGTTTACGTTTTCCATTATTTCACTGTGTGAGGGATTTGTTGTCGTCTTGTTTTCAGTGCACAGGCTATTTACTGTGTCTCCTTCCAATTCATTTATTCTTCCGTCACTATTAAGTGCACCACAACATCTGCTAATCTTGTTTCCTTCAAATGAAGATATTTTCATATGCACATTTTCTTTCTTATTATTACTTCTAAAAGAAATCGTATATCGAGCAGATTTATTTTTTCCATCTGCCTACAAGACACAGATAAAAAGTTGTCGTTAAATACAACACACACATGGCAGTAGAAACTCGCCGTACCTAATGTTTCAATAGAATCAAGAAGAGATTTTTTTATGCAAAGCACAGCATGGACTGAACGGAATATATTCTGTTGCTGCAATACTTGTACCTATTTTTATGCTACCTATATGCTTATACTGTATTCAAAGAAGAGTTCTAGCTTGAAGCTGGATACATCAATCGTGGTGTAAAAAGGTCTGTGTGCCTTGCCTATTTGTCGTGCTAATGCCATTGCTACCCATTTCCTACCTTCCACTGGTGCACCACCCTTTAATTTGCTAGGGTGCTTCGATTTGTTGGCTGATGCCCTATTTTTTATGCTTGTCTTCATATCCCATAACGATAACCACAAAAAATTGCACAATGGTGAATTGAGCTCGAAGGCATATGAATTATTATACGTGCACCATAGAAGCTATCCACCGTTTTTTACCGTTCACGCTCGCTTGTTCATGCATTTATGTAGCTATGGACATATTCTATGTGTTTGATGCAAGCCTATGGCCTTATCTCATGGCGAAAGGTTCGATTCAACTCTGAACTGCAACTACGATAAATGTATTGTCAATTGTTAAGGCCCAGGTCCCTTGGGAGCCTTTGGATACCTGTAAGAGAAAAAGTTAAAAAATGAATAGGATTTCAGTTTGTTCTGACGTTGGTCACATCATCGATGTGATATTATTAGATTTTTCATCTTCGCATCGAAGCAAGACGCTGATTTTGGAGCTCTCGTAGTCTCTCGTCGGTGCTAAATATTTCAAAAAGTTTTGAAACAGAGGAATACTAACCGAAAGTTGTTATTTCTCATCTTCTCGATAATGAAGAAAGTTTTTGAAAATATTATTCTTAAATTCAGCGTTCCGCCAAGAAAGTTAAGCCAATTGGAATATCCTCTGTAATTACAAGTCAACAGTGAATTGATAGGTGGCTTACTAATGAAAATACCACGCAGTTCTTTGAATAATGTGTGGGTAGTGCACAGAGAAAGAGAAAGAGAGACACAAATTTTCGTTTCATTATTGATTGTTCTTCTACAGCAACTAAAAGGGCTAAGTAGATATACAGTGTTAGCGGTTTGTGATAAGTTGAAAATAGATTAAAACAAAGTTTTTTCCCCAGAATCTGGTAGCAGAGCACATGAAGACGTCTGGGAAGACAGAAGCTCATGGGAGCTTAGAAAACCACTTTGAAAATTGCATGTGGGATGGTTGTAGGTAAGTTCCTTTAACATAATATGGTTAAAAAGGTTCATTTCCTCTAATTTCCTCTTTCTCCTTCATTTCTGCTGCTTCTGCTTAAAGTGGGTGGTGGTGAGTGGCTTTCCTTTCTTCAGCCAAATACAAAGGAGAAGGATGAAGGTCCTGACTAAGTTAACTTTGTGTTTTACTCTTTCCTTGCGTAAAGGGATAAATTTTTCTCTCCCTGTACCTTTTGTCTGATAAGCAAAAGCAATAAAACCACTTTGGCAAGAACTTTCTTTGCTTTTCTTAGATCTCCTTTGCTATGGAGAGGTTAATTAGTATTGGAAAAGTCTTACTGTCGGAGTAATACTGTCTATGCTTTCTGGCAGCTGTAGAAATTTAGCCTTTTATCAATATAAAGTGCATGTAAGTATATACATAGGCTCTATACATAAAGATAGTGTCTATACATTATAAAAAATCCCAAGTAGCTTTAGTATTAGCTCTGTGGTAAAACTGTAAGCTCGACATTCTTGATTTCATCAGCGTCAGTGTGTTGTTTGTAAGACAAGAAGGGAAAAGGACTGTAGTACTGTATAGTACTCTTATATATAAGGGAGGCAGCTTTATCTCGGCCTAGAGATATATTGTGTTTGCACGGTTCGTGTTTGGCATTCTCTTCAATCTTGCTTTACGTTTCTTCTCAAGTCGACAAGCTGGGAAAGCCGGAACCACTTCAATTAAAAACCTGTCGTAGAAGAAATAACATCCTCTATTAGGGCATTTCCTTTTAAACGTGTGTTGGCTCTGCGTCTCAGCGGAAATTACGGATATTGCTTGCCTTGCATATCGGGCAAACTTCGTTGCTTTCTGTTGCTTCACTGTGTTATAACTGCACAGACTGCACAATAAATTCCGAATATACGAAATAAGTGTATATTTATAATATTATGAAAACTGTACACAAATGGATTGCATTAGTATCCTTGCAGCGTCTATATAATATGCGCACATGAATATAATCAGAATGATACCCTCAGACATCCATGTTGGAATTCAAGGGAACAAATATTTATCTTCGTTCAACAAGTACAGACTCCTATTCGTCAATGTTGTTCAGATGACGACCTAGGAAATAAAAAATACACTTGCATAAAAAAATGCAGGCTGATATTACTAATAAGGTAAAGGTGGTATTAGAGCTTGGTTCTTTATATTTTTAATTTTTAAATAAATAATATTGCCAAATTGCGTGGCATACTTTCCCAGGTAACAACATAAAAATATTATGGCAAATGCACTAATTTGAAGGCAAGGATGGCGCAGATGACTACACTCATACATAAATATTGCTACCCCGCTACGAAGCATGCGCTGATAATCTTAACAAAAATGTCTATGAATTGCCAAAAGGTTATGAAGATAGCGAAATTCTTAAAATAGGATTCTAGTTTGCATTTACTATTATTTTAGCCGATAAAGTATGATTATAGTTCTTTGTGCGGGAGTTGGCCTAATAATAGAATAAGGGATTCATGAAAATTGCATTAAATAAAAGCGAGAGTTCTTTTTTGCGAGCGATATGAATAGAAGCAAACAAGACTTACCAAAGAATGTTTACACTCAATATAGGTAAGAAATACGATGCAACATTAGCTCATTATTGTGTCTGGGTAGACGGAGGATGAGAAAAAGCTCCATTATTTTGTGAGAATGATACAAAGTAGAAGAGAAAAGAATGTTTGCCGAAGGACGGAAGGTGAATTGAGGAGGAAAAGGAAAAAAGAAAGCCGGAAACACTGGGACCTTGCGTCTACACAAATGTACTCTGCGTACTACTGTTAGGAAAATATCGCCCACTTACTATTAAAATACAGACAGAAGCAATGTAAGGTAAAAAGAGTTATCTGTGGATATAGAGTGCATGACTATATTATATCTATGTGCTATAAGGGCATGCATCATGTCACATAATATCACATTGACAGAAAGGAGATCTGCATAGATACACATTGAGTCTTCCGTTAGATAAAGATGGGATAGGATTGGTAGGTGAGTTGAGTAGTGAGTACATGAAAGCCTCTTTTTTATAGTGACTGTAAGAGTGAAGTGAATGGAAAACAAACAGGAGGTTCTTGAAAGCCTTTCGTTTGAAGGAGAAAAAAACCAAGGAAGATCAGCTTAGCTTATAATAGAAACGAGAAAGTAAGCGACTGACTGACTGAAGTGAGTGAGTAGTCAATGTTTCAGAACGTACGCAATAAACGAGTAAAACTAAATGCAAAACACAGATATAAAAGCAGCTTCCACTCAGCCTATCACTCCTCTTCCTAATTTCCTTCGTAGCTCAGACCTCAACTCACTACTTTTATTCTCGAAGGACCACCTAGTTCTACAGGAACCAACTCAATGCTTTTCTTAGGATCAACCGGAGTAAAATTAATAACAATTTATTTACACCCAAAAATTAACCTTATTTCAAAGCAAACATACAAAAATCGAATCCTTTAAAATGAGTTCTTCCAATATACAAATCACGGCGGGGAGATCTAAACTTTGTTTCTTCACTGTCTCGTGTCTGCTGCAACAAAGATGAACTAGTATTTGGGCTCTAGAACAAATCTTCACAAAAAACGCATCTACATATATTATTAACATTTTACATCTACATAATCATTTTCATCATTATAGAACCCTTACATAAAACTAGTCTTGACGTGTACGTATGTAATATCTTACTAGTCAGAAACACATCTCAAATTTCAATAGCAAAAAAGCCATAAAAATGATCTGTAAGTCAAATAAACAAAGGTAACCAAACGGTTTCATCTAAACTATGTAAGTGCTACATAAATAATGAGTTTTACTACTTCAAATTCATTTTAAACATCATATAAATTCCACTTATCATACTTAATAGGAAAATTTTATGTATTTAAAAGTGATTTTCAAGATAATTTTCAAACTCAAAGTCAACATTTAATTTTAAATTAATGTGATCTGTCATCAGGAGAAGTTAGCCCAAAACCAAAATTAAAAGTTTTATAAAGCAATTTTTTTCGGTTCTCGAGGAGGGTGAAACCAAACTGAACCCCAAATTTAAACTCAACAATGGATTTCAAACTAACTTTTGAAAAGTTCATGGGAGAGAACAAGCTGGATCTTTTAATTGCATTTCAAAATAATTTTTGGACCAATATTGACAAATTTTCAAGAGCGTTAAAACTCAAAGTGAAAGTAAAAATTGATTTTTAAACTCGTTTCTCCTAAGGCCTTTCTGTATCTAATTGTACTTTAACTGTAATAGCCTAGATCTTGTGAGACTTGCCTCGGACTCGCGTCCTAACTCTTCCGGCAATACAATCCTGCTGTCTCACGTATCTTGAGTCTGTGGCTGGCACAGTCAAGTCAAGTGAATAGAATTGAGAAGAATGGAACTATCCAAGTTACATAAGAGCGAGCGAGTGGCTGTGTTTTCTTTAGACACATCTTTTTAGCATAGTAATGGGTGTTCATCATGACATGATCATCCTGTCCCTATGCTTTCTTTTTATCCACTAACTTGAGTTAAAGAGGATGCATAGTTGCTGCATATTAGCCACGTTTGAGTAGGCAGTAACTCCTTATAAGTCTTCCTTCGAAAAAGAATATATTAATAAAAATCCTACACATATATACTGGGATACAGTGAATGAGCACACCGTATATTACATTCAATACATTCTAATGTGCAAACAAAAGATATAGTAGTTACTTGCTCTGGGATTTACCCTCATAGAAAATACAGTGATGTTTTGTTTCGTTTTGTACATATTATTACAGTATATTCAATTCATGCAAAACAGCTCAGACTTTTTTCCTTTTCTTCTTATTAGAGAGAATGGAGAAGGGGAAGAGCATGTCTCTAATATATGGCACCTTCTATTATCACACCAATTAAGACTCCCATCACACGCCAGCATCTGAACAAATTAAACTCGCTCACAAAAAAACTTTAACTAGGAAATAAAAAATTGGGGAGCATGGTTTTCAGCATTGCACACGACGACTGAAGGCAAGTGCAAGTCTGTGCATCCCCTTCAGTATCTTTGTTTAACTCAATTGTCCAATTATTCAAATTGTTCATCTTGTTGCCTCAGCACACCCTTCTATTTCTGTCTAATTTTTCTGTTCTTAATTGAGAAGATTGTATGATACACGTCAGCTAGCTTCTGTATACGATTCCTAATGTACAGATACTGCATTCAAGGAGGAAACATTATTTACGCACACAAACTGTCTTACATTGTCTACACACTCTTTTCTCGCTGCAAGCATAAATCCATTATTACTTGTTAACAGATTTCCCAAATGAAAACAATTAGATTTATTCAAGAATTTTATGATTTGACACGCTCCGATTTCCATTGCAGTAGGTACTACAGTTTATTTAGCTCACATTAGAAAATATAGTAGTACTAAAGGTACTATTGAGATATATTAAGTTTTCCGCATTAGCAGTCTGTTGATTTTAATTATGAAAATTGAGAGACAATGGAAATAGTAGTTGGAAGAGAATGAAAAATTTCCGGTTGGGAGGCATTACTTCGACTCACTGCATTCGAAGATATCAGGAATTTTTAAATTAAGGGCAAAGCACACATAAGAGGAGAAAACTTTGCTCTCAGCTCGTTTAAAGTCAGATGAGTGCATTCGAGAGAAAAGCTAACAGACAAGATATAATTATCAAAACGAAGAAATTAGAGATGGTTGAAAACTTTTCCCAGTCGATAAGAGTACTAACAGACAGAGAGCGTCTAGTCTATTCTATGTATTCCCATTTCCCAACCTGTGTCTTCTTCTGTGCTCGTCACAATGCTAAGCTGTACGATTTCAAATCTCATCCTAAAATCATCTGACGTGAAAGAGCTAAAGTCAAACTGAAGTAATATTGCATATATGAAATCTTCTTTTATTCATCATGACAATTGTACATAAGAGTCTTCTTGATGATGCTTCACCCATTTCTTCATCATCCGTTTCCTGCAAGCTTCCATATTATAATATTCCTATCTTCATTATGTGTCATCAAGGCATCACAGAGATATTAGTACTCTTCCAACTACACAGTAGGTACTTGTGATTGCCCATCAATCTCTTTCGAGTAAATTGATGCTTAAGTCAACTACGAGAGTTTAGTAGATTCTCCTGTTTGCTATTATTACTCACATAAGTACTAAGAAAACTAGTTGTTACCATTTCTCTGTTGAAGATTTTTTTCTGGTTGGTGATGTAATCTTATTATGTAATTCTGCAGGAATGCTTTATATTAGTATGACTGTACCGAGAGACTATGGCTGAATGAAGATAAAAATTGCAGAGCCACGCCTCCCCAAAACGAAGTATAATTTTATTCCAGAGTGTGTTTGCTATTGCAATTCCCATGCCGAGCTATAGTCAAAGTGGGAGTAATGAATTGGGAGCCATTTTGTTCGTCGACGTCGTCGTTGAGGACGACGCCCTTGCGAAAACGTCGATTGCTATGCCTACTATTAGGAGAGAGCACTATACGGGTGACTTGACTTGCTTGACTCAACTAGAGTGAGAGAGAGAGAGAGAGTCGACGAGACCACACCACTACTACAAGTACAACAACTGTGCCTACGCTTAAGCTTTTTACCCGGTATGTATTACATAGACGAGCGAATGGAACCGACTTCCATTTCTCCCCTTCATTTCACTTCATCCTCATCCCACTCCTCTCTCCTTTACTTCTTTCTCCCATTAACTATTCTCTCTCGTCTACCTTTTACCGGACTTTATAGTGTACATTGCTGCAGCTTAGCATTACAAAGTCATTGTTTCTCCTCTCCCAGCCACATACACGCAGTACTACACTACTGATTCTTAATTTCTTCTCAGCATGCTGCAACACTATCAAATTTTAATGCTTCATTTTGCCCAGAAATTAAAGTGCTACTTCATGGCCTTATGCTACACCGTTTCGCTAGTCTTAAAAAAAAGACAATATTGTCTCTCACCATTACTGTAGGTACTTATTCCTGTAACTGCTACGAAATAAAACCATCCGGTCTTCATTCCGCAGTGCTTTCTAAAATACTCTTATGCTACACCGTTTCCCTAGTCTTAAAAAAAAGACAATATTGTCTCTCACCATTACTGTAGGTACTTATTCCTGTAACTGCTACGAAATAAAACCATCCGGTCTTCATTCCGCAGTGCTTTCTGAAATACGCACGCCCACTCTCATCAACCTTTGCGGATGATTAATTTTAAGGATCCCGTAAACAAATTAATTGTTTTTTTAATTAACATTGTATTAAAATATATCCAATAATTCTATTTAAACACATTTCTGTTTATGGCACATATTGATTCGATATTGAGTATTATGTTGTGTATAAAGTTATGATTTATACGCTCTGTATAAATTGACAGTGTAAACGTACACTATAGATATATCTATAGAGAAACTAGACGTACTTTTACCGGATGCTTGAGAGAGAATGGTGGCTGAAGGCGGAACGTAAAAATTTCTTCATCAGTCAATACTCGGACTAAAGACCAATAAAACGTTCCCCCACAACAAGTTTAATACTGTGAGCTCCTCCATATATCTTGTGAGTGAATTTGAAGTCAAATCAAAGGAGCAAACACATCGAGAGAGAGAGCGAGGCGAGACGAGGCATGGCCTGCTCTGCATTACATTACATTACAAAGCATTGCATTACATTAGAGTTAGAAAAATAGAGGCAACGAGGAGGAATGAAAGCCAGCAGTATTACTTGTGTATGTACATACGTAGTAGTGCTTACAATACATGAAGACGGCAGTGAAACGAGTTGTTTGTCGTAATAGTATGGATAGCAGTTGTGTGTATGTGTGTGTGTGTATGACTACGGTGCACTAACTCCCAGTTGCTGGAGGAATCTATTGTGGTGCCATAGTTTAGATGAGTCTTGTGTTTGGCATCTACGTTTATTACGACAAAGTTAGGGTCCGATAAATAATTGCATCGGCATTGCTCTTGTCTTCTATGACCAAGTGCTTCGTTCATTGTCATTCTCTGCTCCCGTTCTTTTCCTGTCGCCCTTACTTCTATGGCTTTAGTCTCTCTCTCTCTGCCGTGCTCTCTCTCCGCACTCTCCAGCTCCCAACCATGTAGTTGTAGTAGTAGTACTTTAGATTGGTTTGGTTGGTCCGTATCGTCGATTGGGACTTATTGGGCTCTCCGCTTGATAAAACAGGGAAAACATTAAATGTGGAAATGACCCTCAGCTTTCTCTTCTTAAGTTTTCCTTTCTCTAGTGAGCTGAACTTAACTGAATTGAACTACTTGCCTTCCTTTTCCTCACAGGAAGAAACACACACTAACTAGAATGGAGCAGCGGCACAACTACTACCCATTGTATTTGTACAACTGCTCTCTCCTTCCTATCCTACGTGCTCTTAACATTTCCATTTTTTATTTTCACATTACATTAGAGTTTCACTCGCTATCTACAGTTAGTCGTGCCTCTCTCTGTGTGTCTCTGTTTGATATCAGTCTGCAGCACCAGTCGCTTTACATATATACAGAGCTGGATTCCTTTACTCTCTCGATGATGATAGTAGGTGTACGTAATCTAATGGAAAATAAGGGAAGCTCTGCTCTCCTGTTTGTCTTCCCTTCACTCTTCTTCGTTTTGTGTATAGGCATTATTCGTGTGTATATGTAGGTATACATATTTGCACCTATTTATATATATGCTTGCATAGGTGGTTGCAGAACAGAAAGGAAGAATTGTGATGAAGAAAGGAAAAGTTAGCTAAAGTAAACCCCTATGTATACTACGCAAGCAAGCACTACCACCATACTTAACAGTGTGGTGTAATGCACTAATGTAGAAAGTGATGTCGTGTGCATGAAGCTATTTCATTCTGGAAGCAACCAAGTTTTTCACATACTTTTTACAGAGAGAAGAAGAAAGAATGAAATAAAAAGTTTCTACTCTTCGCTCTACTCCCTATATGTACATTTTGCTTTTGCTTTAAGTGCAAGAGAGAATTCTGTGAGTAGTAGAGAGTGCAGAGAGAGAGAGAGGAAAAAGAATTATTTGAGGGAAGGCCCCTATAAACTTTAAATGCTATGCTAATACATTGGAATTAATGGGAGCTTTCAGTTTGAAGCATACTCTCGAAAAATACTTTTCTCTGACTCTTAATCACGAAAAATAGTCCACTATTAAAAAGTTTGCTATAGGTGCTCCATGCCCAACCACTGGCACTGTCATAGAGTTACTCAGGCTGGGAGTGTGCATGTGCTCTGGAATACAAACGCGACGATTCTCATTCCCAACCTTCGCGATGGAATGCAAAGGAACTTTGTTGGCTCTGTGTGAGACATGAAGAGAAATTATTTTATTGTCATCATTCGCAAGCATTCAAGCCCAGGCCAGGCAAGACTAGCAAAGCGACTCAGAGTACAGATCCACACTACAGTGAAAAAGCTGGAACAATATCAAAGAAGAAGGAAAGAGAAACTGACAAAAGAGAAGAGTGCTACTCTCTCTCTCTCTCTCCCTCTCTCTCTATACTCTTTCTTTACAATTCTCTAGCACACAAGTAAGAGGAGCAAGAAAAATGCCTGAATAAAAATTAAAAGTTTGCCATGTCTCCGAGAACGATCCGTAAAATAGAAAAGAGTAAGTAGTTAATAAATCCCACGAGCCCTTAATATGTGGTAATAAAAATCCGAGAGCCGCTGCCGAAAATTTTTTTGATTAAAACTTTAATGATGATATATTCTTGAGAAATGGTTAAGGAGTGACTATAGTGGCTCTACTCTCAGAAACATTCTTCCTTCTATAGAATAGGAGTTTTGAGAGGTGGCCATAATGACTGTGTGTCATAGCAAGGATATTACTTACACTCTTTGAGATATTATACTGACAGATACGTGGAGCTCGTGCAGAAAACCATGCCGTGCAATAAAGCCACAGCCCGTATTAATTTTCCACGCCTTGGAATTAATCTGATTGCGTCATGGAATGAAATAGTCTCGAGGCTTCTTAGGAACCTTCCAAATTTGAAATTAATGGGACTATATTATTAGAGTCAGAGAGAGAGAGACCATGCAGCACCGACTCGTACTAATACAGATCTTTTTTTCTCTTGGCCATCAAGAGATACTCGTACATACTATTTAATATCCTAGTACTATTTGTAAGCGCAGCAGCAGCCAGCACCATGCAATACACAAATGTATGCTGCTGCGTAGGTACTTACAATTTCATTTATGGAGATAATTTAGTTGTCTGCTCGACTCCAAGTGCTCAAACAGGGAAAGCACAATGCTCAGAAAGACAGACTCGGGAGCTTGTCTCTCTTTCTTTGAACTTTTACTTTTATACCTAATTTTTCCCTTCATCCTTGCTTAACTCTTGTCTAATACTTGGCTTTGAATTGTTGTAGTATAATGTGAAGAAGCAGTTAAATTAGGTAAGCACATTGTGATAAATTCCAACACTGTGTACTGGTGGTGGTGCTCACTAAAAGCACCTCATACATATAAATAAGTAAATACACAACAGAAGAACAGCTCTGCGACTCCATCAATGTTCAGCTCACAAATGCTCAATGCTAGTTTATAGTTTTTGAGCGCGTAATATAAGATATAATCCAGCGTAATGTGATGTAATGTAATGTAAAGTTGTAATGTAGGTAGAGGCACCTATCTTGTATACATTTATAATCCCTTTGGCCCATTATAGTGAGAAACAGGTCGTAAGAAATGTACGAGCAGCCAAGAAAAGCGCCAATATAATGAAATTAATGGCCGATATGAATGCGCAAGCAATTACTGAATTCTCATGAGCATGACTCCGATTCTCTTGGCAATGATACAAATACAGACTTTTCCCTATTTATCCTGTTTTTAATGACACTCATACAATTTCAAACCGAGCGAACGAGAGTTAAAGTACCTTCATTCAACTACTTAATACTCAATTGCTACTAGAGCTCATATAAAACGCCAAGAACCCTTCGCTTCCGACTTTACGAGTAAAAAACCTAACTTTAATGCATTTTCCTTAATAGGGACGAAATCACACTTGGAACTGTATCTCTATATTATACGTGAGTGTATCCAGTTTTATAATGCAAGTAAACAGATACAAAGCTTGATCATATCATCTTAAACCTTGTATCAGCATTTCTACTTAAAGTTAAATGATATTCAGGTTTGCAAAAATACGGTAGGTGAAAGGAGAAAGAAGCCTATAATATGAAGGATTTCGAATGTCTAACAAGCCAACAGTTGTCAGTTTGAAATGAAATATGTTGAAAGTACATTTCTCACAACCAAACCAGTGACTTCCAGGATAAAGCGTGCATTTGAAACGGAATCTGTTTTTCGTCGGATTAAAATCAAGCGACATGGGATATTACACAACAGATTTGAGCACAATGCTGACATAGAAAATTTTGTTATGGTTGCATCGTGTTTTTACATTAACTGTTTTTAGTATAGAGAGACATTCACATAATATGGAGATTCTATTACTTATTACTTATTGTGTAGGGGAGTTTTAAAAGGGAAACTTGTCATCCTACGTGCAGAATTAAAGAATGTTTAGTATCGTTCATACCTGTAACTACCGTTGTATACACTGGAGATAAGGAGAATACTAAGAAAAAACAACTAAAAGATAAAAACGACTTATCGTAAGTGAGAGAAACGGAGTGAACCTATCTCTATGCATTGGTGCACATAGATCTTTTTTAAATGAAGCCGGGATTGAAGGAAAATAAGTGTGCGTAGCAACTTTTGGAATTGGAGGAGAGTCTGCTGCTTTAAAAAGAGAACAACAAGGGAAGTGTCTTTTTCCGTGGTTGGGTTTCCTTTCGTTAAGTTGGCATCGGATGAACCAAAGCGAGACAAGGATATTTAGCAAAAAGGCAAACTAAAGACGTAAGCAGAAAGTAGTAGTTGTGAAAAAGTGAGACATCGGAATAGCATTAACAGGGAATATAGGTAAGCCAGGACGACTTTCTGTATATACTAGGCGAGCAATAGATGTGAGTGAATAGTCTTCTTGGCTGTCCATACGTCCTTCGCGTAAAAAATAGTGCGGCAGGAGAAAATAGAGTGTATGCCGCTCTTGATGTAAATCCCATGCATAGTAATCAGAGAAATGTAGCCATAAATTCTGACTTTTTGTACATTTCACCGAGCTTCCACATCTTCATTGTGCAAATGCGAAATAATGAAAATTACAATCTACCCATGGGAATAAATGCCTTGAAATGGAGAGAGAAACAGGAAAAAGAGAACTAAGCGGCAGCATAAGAATCAGACTCTGTAGCGTTTCTGTATTTACATAAGCTTCTGAATGAATCTCAAATCTAGGAAAATAAATGAATGATTGAATGAATGAACACGAAACTTGCTACGTACAGAATAGAATAGCTTTTCCTTTCTTTCAAGACTCTTTCCATTTTCTTTCGTTAAGTTGTTTCCTTTTTTATATTATTCCCACTCTCTTTACATTCTGCATTTATAAAGGAAAAATACACACACTTTTCCACCAACCATATCTATTACAGTACGAAGGCCTACTGTGCTCCATGGCTCTCCCTGCATCGCACCAGGGCACACCACCCTGACTAACACCATAACATAACGTTTGTACGATTTATTTAGATCTTCGTTTCGTATTCCGTTCATTTTCCTTTTCTGCCAGCAAACCATATCGTACAAGTATGTACATAGAACTTACTAGCTGAGAGAGAGGAGAACGAAATAAATGCAAAATAAACCCACCAACTACATTCATTTCCGCTTTCTTTGCTGGGCTGACGCCGCAACGCAATGCAAAATAATGTAATACAGAATACAGCGCAACGAAGCAAGTCATCCAAAGAGAAAACTCTTGGCTACAATCCCGTTGATTTCTCGGTTTCCCTTCTTGCCTTTCAAACTGTTTTATTCATCCAACAATAATAATAATAATTTTCAGGGAGAAAGAAATGCACATTAGCGAGCCAGCACTTAGAAGGATCTTTCATTCTCGACTCATAAATGTACAAAGATTACAAGCTATAAGCTACTCCATTCATTCTTGCATAAATCCCTGACTGTTTTTCTACCTATGCTTCAAAGACTTGACTTTTACACGTTGAGTTACTCCTGCTCTCTCTCCCAGCTCCTTTTCCTTATTATCAATGTGTACCTAGTATACACATACAGTGTTCTCTATATTTATATTTTGGTCTTTTACATATCCACACACACACATTACATAGTAAATAAAACGCTTTTTGTCATTTGTAATCCTTCGCGTGGCCTCGTGTCTCTCTGTCTGTGTCTGCTACGAGTCTAGTCTCCATGAATCGCTTTCTATTTAACATATTCCAAGCGACTCTACTATTTCATCATCTGCCCTTTCCATTTCATTATTGCACTGCATTAGTGTTCTTTTGATGGTAACTTTACATACCTACTACTACAATGCGTATTACAATATATTATTGCATCAAGAATGCATTAGGTTGTACAAGTAGATAAGCCTTTGGGACGAACCCGAGCACTAGCTAGTACATTCAGGCCTTGCATAATTTATCTACAATTTGTTTTGTCTATTATGAAATGTAAATGTTACAGCTTACTCACGCTTTATACTTCAAATCTCGTGGATAATCTTATTTTTTTCACGAGGAACGTGCACGTATTGTGCGCATTCATAATTTCCATGTAAAGGATTGTTGGTTCTCTAGGCTAAAGATTAATATACCATCATCATACAAATGTAAAATTTTGGATTATTTTTCATAAATTATATATCAAATCGCTCATAACGGAAAATTTTTGCTTACCTTTTCAATTCATTTAAGGACGAGGCAATAATGATATTACTCTGCCTTAAAATATGCATTGAATTTATGTTCAGAGTTTGATGTTTGTTATAAATAACTATTTCGCTACTACCACCGCCTGCATCCTCTTCCACTCACTATGTATATATGATTTTAGTAAGCATCCGAAAAGTTTGGTTTGGGTCGGTGCACATAAAGATACAAAGGATAAGGTAAAGAAGGTTACAGTCGTAATGAAGGATAAAAATCCAGCTGGTGTGATGCCCTTAAGTGCGGTAGGCCCTGGGACAAGCGGCAGTACTGATTCTGACCTGGAATCTCGATCCAACAGTCCTTTACTACTTCCTCGACTACAATAATGAAATGTAATAGGAAGAATAGTGAAAAGGATAGTGATTGTGACTGGTGACACGGGAGTACATAGAGAAATTGATGCATAAAAAAGATGGCAGGCGAGCATAAAAAATGAACCATCTTTTTTGTTGGATAAAAACTCTTTTGATTGTATCGATGCAAGGCAGCATTGTGATTGAACGTAGATCATAGAGGAGCACGACCTCGTGTTCCAAAGGACTCCCTGATTACTATTCTTTTGTCTCGGATATTTTTTGCACCAGTTTTTTTGCACTGAAGTCTACTGTCCCAAGCAAGACCCGGTGATCTGATGATCATATTGGAAGGAAAGAAAGAAAGGGGTCAGGTCAGCCTCTTTTAATATTATAATACAGAAAGATACATAAATACTTGCTACTGCATTCTATTTTTCATTATTAGTTTTACTGTTGCTACTAACGCAGACTCCTGTCCCGTCCTTTAAGCCCAATTCTTTCTTCCTACGGGCTCGATATGAAATTTTAACCAATCTCTGCCTACATACATAAATATACAAACATACGCTGCTGATTCGAATGGCTTGGATATCTGTTTAGATTCGGTTGGCATGCACTTCGTTGTATGTAGGTACTGAAGTCTGTGCACAATGTCACTCATTGAAATTATTATGTAGCTAGAAGGAAAAGCAATACGTATCCGAAAGTAAGAACCTTCAATGCATAATACAATTGAATATTTAACCGACAATCCTATTCGTTTTTTAGTCATTCACATCCTATTGGCCCTGGATAAATACAACATATGGATTCGAAATCAGCATCCATTCAAGGGGTTGAAATTCAATCGGCTCGTCTATTGATGGCTTTTGGCATGGTTTATTTCTACTCATCAATATTCAATCAACCGTCAGCCTCTGTACATCTCATTGCATCTGGCAATCAAGCACACACTACATTCAATCTATATACAGTAAGTACTGATTCATAGGAACTCAAGAAAGTTTAAAGTGGAAACATTGAATTATATCAGAAAATATTTCACAAGTACACAACACATAGAAATAAATTCAATATTTTCCTTGTAATAAATGTGACGTAACAAAGTTAAAATGTGGTGGTTAAAGTAGGAAGTGAAATTGTGAGAAATTTATTGGTAACTTTTAGAATTTGCATTAGGAAATCATTAGTGAGCATCCTGAATGCAAGTACAAAGATTTGACTTTTCCCACAAGTGCGTATATGTATAGAAATTCAATGTATTTGTGAATGAATACAAAATTCAATGGTGCTACGAACAAATAAAGTTACCTGTTTCAAACTAAGTATTTGTGTAATGTGAGGGTAAAATTGATAT
>JABASC010001030.1:0-28248 GCA_019776185.1 Plutomurus gul | reverse complement strand
CTTAAGTGTACGTATGTAATTGCGAGTGCTTTATTTATTTTACACCCGATTTAGTTAATTGTCAGGGTAGAGCACCCTCCTTCAACAAATAGGATAAATATCCCAGCTATTTTGTTAAGAAATGTTTTTGTGTTTATAAATCGTTTGTATTTAGGTACTTATTGTATCTTGACTGTCTCGTATATGATATTTTCATACTTCTTGTTTATATGTACATATACAATGATATAACTTGTAGCAATACATGACATAAAACTTGGGCAAGAGCTCAGCTATGGTGAACTGAGAACAAATGTTAGTGGATGGTGATGAAAATGCAGCAATAATGTACGTGTAGCATTCACCTTATCCAGCAGGTTCAATTCAACGAGCTCAAAATACTACTTAAAGTTCTTAAGGGTAAAGTACCCCAGACTTGAGAACAAATGCACCAGATGCGATTGCATTCGGTTATTCAGCACCAAAACAGAAACTGAGATTACTGGAGTTAAGACAGGAGTCATGTTGGGCAATCTATGTAGAAAGTCCTGCTCAAGTTCTCGCCGAGGTCACATTTTCCATTCTGACTTGCAGCGTAGAAGTTACAAGGTATTATATAGTATCTACTCTGTAGTAAAATGTACAAATACAAATCCTTTCGCACACAATTACAATGAGCCGGCTAGGAAATGTTAGTCCTACTGCATTTGCCATTACATCTTATATATGTGTGTACGTGCACTGCTAGCTTGGAACAACTTCAACCCTCTTGTAAACATCTTGCCATTCATTTCAGAAAACAGAACTTCTTGGTTTTCTTCCCATTTCAGGTCTGACTCCGTAAATTTTAAACAAAAGTCTTACTCGCTATTGCTAAGCAGTAGTTTTAAGAAAAGTAGCGTGAAGCCAAGGCTGCCAAGGCAAGGCAGCAAGTAAAGTAGTTGGGAAACCGAAGGAAAGCAGTAAATTTAAGGGAGCTAAAACCAACACAGAAACTCTTGTAATGTAATTCAATGCAATGCAACCCATGAATTTAAATGGGCTGACGAGTTTTATCCTTTTCCTTATAATGGGCCTGTATCTGTGGTTGTTGTTGTAGTCATCGGACTTGTAGTTGTTCACTGTTCACATCCATATAAGTTTCATCAATCTCTGTTTGCCTATCCCTTCCCCAAAATTCTTCTCTCACTACAATTTGGTCGTAATGGTCTATCTGCCGAGTCTTCCTTTGCTCTGTTCCATTTCTTTGCACTTTTACTCGACGTACGCAGTGCTGCACTGTATTGCGTATTGGGTGGTAGGGATTACTCTACCTAGGCCGGAAAATCGAGTGTAATAGCACAGAACACATTGTGCAGGATGGGCTCGAATATCAATACTGCCGAATACTTAGTTGAAAATTCATAGTCTACAAGCAAAACTATCCTATTTCCCATAGGATACAATTACCTACCTAATATTTCCATTTCTAGTTGACTTAGTGCACCGATTCTTTTTCACAATTTCACTCTAGTTGATCCTTTCCTAGTATACATGTCTTGCATTTGATGCAGACACATACCACCCATATTGTCAATTTCGCTATTTGAAACTTACCCATATCAACAAGGACAACAACGACATCCACTATCATCATCATCATCCCAAGAATTCAAATGAAGAAGCATTGTCTATTCGGTAGTACATGAAGCATCTCAGAAGGATTACCTAACCATTGTGTCAGGGGAAGCAGTATATTTCTTCATTGACGACTTAATGTGCACCACAATACAAATAAATAAAGAATCTCGATGTTAAACTGACTTTCTTGGTAGCAAATGTACCGTGATATTTTTACGTTTGAAATGCTTTAGTCCGTCGCCACCATTTAACTTGATATATTATTCTGGGGCATAACATTAAAGTGCAAATATTATTTCGTTTTATTGAAATCAAGGTTTCGTAATTCCACTTTTCACACATTCATTCCGGTCCAGTGGAATAAATTGGAATTAATTATATTTTCAAGGAAATTCAACATTGTTAGTCAAGTTTATTGCAGAATTCTTCATTATTTGATTATGTACATATAAGTAGCTTTACAAAATTTACTTTTTCATAGTTCCAAATGAACCACAAAAAACTCATCTAAACCCGACCATCAGATACAAAATTGAAGTGTTTCAGATTTTAGCGAAAACAGTAAAAAAAACTGGATTTTGTCGTGTTAAATGTGATAAACAAATTTTCTTGTGGGTACATCTATCAGTTTCTAAAAGTTTTACAGTTATAATCAATTATATTTATATTGAGTTATAATGAAATCCACAAAAATGATAAATTCCAATATGTAAATTCTACTGAATTAATCCGTTGATTCCAACTAATTCCACCAATTAACTCCAGTGGAACAATGCCATCCGAAACCCAAATTGAAATTTATTGCCGGGGGCTCTAAAATCTACGAAATCATGTTAACTCAAATTAAGACGAATGTAAGATGAATTATAATGTAACGAGATGAATTTCAATTATATATCTACCATAGATCTAACTAAACAACCTGTGAATTACAAAGAATATGATTTATCTTTTCAATCCTGTGAATTTTTACAACGTGAGCCTAAGTAAATAAAGAGCGTACCTTACATTTCGTAATTTTTAGAGAATAAAAGATGAAATAAATACAAATTTTCCTTTTGTTAGTAGAATGTGATACGAAACAATCGAATTACAGTCGAAATTTAATTTCTATACTTGCATAGTAGTATGCATTTGATGTTCATTGCTTTAAAAGAGCAAAACATCATCGTCCTTGAAAGCGGAAAAGAAAGAGTTAAAATATTGCAAAGTAATGAGAATATAAGGTTTTCCGTTTCTTTCGTGGACCATTCCCGGAAACATAAGGTTTCAAATCGTCAGCATCTTGACTTGACTCTCCCTTCCTTTTTATTGCAATCCTATTTTTCTCTTTCGCACTTTTTCTTCCTTTTCTGCTCTTGGTCTCCCCTTTCGGTTAAAATGGAATAAGTAGGAACGGGAAATATCTATACACACATACATACATACATTCAAAAATACCAACGGTTTGGTTTTCTCTGACTGCACTGGTAGTGCTTATAAGCACACCATACACATTCAAACGGTAAATGTTTAACCAAACTTGAGCACTAAAGCCTTCTCCCTTTTCTTTTTCCTTGTGCACTACCACTTATAAACGAAACGTGTATACCAGAAAAAGATTTGGGGTAAAGAAATCTATAGATAAAAAAACCCTCTAAATATATCATTGCTCTTAAACGAAGAAATAAGTTATTTTGTCCAATTTTATACGCCAATAGCGTACGCGATCGCACCACATCATTCCCATTAGCAAAACCTCGTTTGGGTTTGTTATTGTTACACTGGACTTACTTGCTTAGTTACTTTATACGCTTGTATTTAATGTACCGAGTCGTATATGTATGTAATACAGAAGAAACATACGATATTGCATTTACAGTAGTTAGCAGTTACAACAGAAACGGATTTTCCCTTTCACTCTCCTTCCCCTCTAGAAAGTTTACTTTTTGAGTATCCGCTTGAGTTTTTCATTTAAGTCTCACTCTTTTGCCCCTTTCTGTCCCTCCGTCTACAAACCACAAATATAGCAGGCCGAAAAGTTCATTTTCTCTTTGACTCTTACACTCATTTCCCCATAAAGTCACTTTCCCAGCACATCACTTGTGCTCCCTAATGGCCTCTCACCACTTCCACTCTACTTATCATGTGTACATGGACTACAAAGTTAAAGTTATGGACTATGATGGACCATAGATTTTTCCTTTCCATACACACTACACACACACACACACTCTCTCTCTCTCTCTGAGTCTCCGCGTGCCTCTGTCAGAAGAAACTTGGCTCGGTTCACCACCAGCGAAAATATGCACACGACACTATATATTTATAGTATGGTCTACAATGCCGAGTGAAATTAAGATACGACGACATGCTATGTAGTTTGTTAGTTTGACCACGTCTGATATTAGCGGTGCTGCTAGCACAGCTAATAATAAGATATCTGCTTGAAGCATATTAAAGCAGGCACCTGCGGGATGGGACATTAATTTCAAAGTAATCACAACTTGGAAAGTTCCTTCTCATTCGTGCATTGCTTGAATATTTTTTCCGTAATGTTCTAGTAATATCTAGAGAGGAATTGTATATAATTTACGAGATACGTGTACTGCCTTAAAGATACTACTACTACTGTTTTAGACATTCCTACACCGACACGGTTCCATGATTCAAGAAAAACAGTTGAAAATTCCAGCAATGTCTACCTAGTAGTAAAGGTTTATGCTGCAGGGTCTATGTTGTTTTTTTTTACCAGAGGCAGAGCTAGCAGTAGTTACTTAAATTTTTCGTTTGTGTATTCTATTTGCAGTAATATAAGCATTTGTTTATGCTTCCAAGTCCAAAAACCAAAAATAACTAATCTAGCGGGGGAGTGATACGACCTGCGAACATCCCTTTCATTATCAGAAATCCAATTAGCTGTTTTCAGCCTTTGCAGACTAACATTTTTAATTACTGGTGTGTCGTCACTTACTACATGCGTTTCAGATGATAGCGTAAAACGCCAAAGTCCAACGATTTAATAACGAACTAAACGGATGTAAATAAGTGAGTGAATGTCGTTTAGACACGGTAATCACTAGGAGATCAATATTTAATTCCATATCGACGGGTAGCATGCTAGCAGACATGATTTGATGCGGTTCACTGTTGACTCTGTAACTTAAACATGACCCATAGGCATGTGGAGACTAGATATCTAGTGAAATTTAGTTCATAATATTCAGACCCAATCATACAGGAACTTGGTTAGCTTGGTAGTGTCAAACTCCCCGCTGAGGGGAGTCACGGAACCACAAATTCACTCCAGTTGACATTTATTGATCACTTTCTCATCCACAACAAATGTTAATAATTAACCGCCAAATTCCCCGCAGTCAATGATCGTCACATTGTAAACTTATGCAATATTTGTACCCACTTTATCCCTTACAAAGACAATAGCAAAAATCCACGCGCTACACGTTTAAATATTACACCGTAAGCTAAAAGCTAGCAATCCAATAACTTCCACTTCAAAGCCCTAATTTGCATACAATTTCTTATACTAAAAATACCTATTATTAGTACACTAATATTACCAGGGAGCTCGTTGTTGGTGACACATAGTCTGTGATACGCATATCCGAGAAAATGTGTTGCCACTTTCTAAACATCAGCGTCAAAGATATGTTATGAAGTTTAATGGACTATGGCATTTATTTAAGCATCACTCACTCTGAAATCCATCACAATTATATTTCACTAAATTCAACGTCTAGGAAGCGTCATTTTCGAGTGCACGAGCAAAAGGAAATAAAATTCGCCATGAAATACATTCAAATATTCCATTTGAAAATACATTTGTAAGGATTATGTAATAATAAATGATATTCAAAATCGTTTGCGTGCATATACTTACTATGGACTTAAATTCAAACGCTAAATTGAGCACTTACGAAAGGGCCATTATTTTTTAAATTCAGGCTTTTATGCCCAACCTAATTTGATTCTTTAGGGATCTACAGGAACTTGAAGTTGAAAAAATGTTATGCGCTATTACACAACATTTCGGTAATCCGTGAAAGAAAATATGTGAACATCTCTCACACATGGTAGCATCAAGCAACAAGGTCGGAGCTAAGCCTCTCCGGCAGGGCTCCTTTAAGTTTTTATTACTTTTACGCACAAACTTTTCAGAATGCTCATAATATATTAGAATTTTACTCTTACAAGAAGCGCTGTAAAATCATATGTATCATAAAACATTGTGTGTAGCAGCGAGAGATTGAGTAGCTTTCCTACGCATTTTACCAGAGGGTAGGCTACGACGTACCATGTAACATGCAGGAGGGAGCGAAGCTCGCTTTCTTTTGATACACACTATCACATCACTGGCTCTATCCACACACTTGGTATGACATGGAGAAGTCAAGTTGAGTCAACTTGTGCAAAATCAAAGTCAATATGAAATAAGTAGTTACGTAATAGGAGAAAGCGAAGGGTCACGTCAAACAGTGGCTGCAGCTCTTATTTACAGCGAGGAAACTACATAGGAGGGGGAAATAATATTAGATACGTACTGGTAGACAGGCAGTATATATGTCATCCATGTCTCAAAGCTAAGACTGAAACTGTACTGCCATCCCCAATTCAACTACAAACAGCAGAGAATTGTTGGATCCATCAAGCGAATCTGGGTCTGCCTTATTCATCCTATTGCTTGACTTGAGATATCTTGTCTTTTTAGCTTTTCTTCCTTTAAGAAATCTTTCTCATGAAATATTCAAAAAAAGTTCTCTCTATCTCTTTACACTACAGTTGTGTTATGTCTTGTGTCTATTCTGGTTGCATCCGCTCTTTCTCTCTCTTTCTCTCCATACAGTAACGCTACATATCGGTATAACTAAAAACTTATATGCATTGCGTATGTATAATAGATATCTGCCATGTACATTTAAGAATATAATAATAATGTTAAGTGATGTACTTTTGCTTTTGGCAAATACAGACTCTGGAATCGCAGAAAACATAGGAAGAGCACTAGTATGAGCTATCTGTCAATTTTTCATTGTGTTACAGGATTTCATTTCGTTTCTCGCTAGGATCTCGTTCACTCAGTTTAACCATTTATTCTTTGTCCCCATTCTATTCTGCTAGTTTTTATTCGTTTCGTATAGCTTGCTTTTCATTCTTCTCCTTTAGCATTATAATACCACTGTCTACTTCTCTCTCTTCTTTTAAGAGTACTATACTCCAGTCTTTTTTGTAAGCTGGCTAATTAAGGCCATTACGATGCAAAATGTTTCTTGCTCATTTCCACGATTCTCCTACACTCATCTCATATTCTCCATATAACTGCAGTAGAATTCCTTTTGTTTGTATAAACCAGGCAAACCTTTGCACAGCATTGCTCTCCATTTTCCATCTCTCTCTCTCTCTCTCTCTCTATCTCTCCCGTCTCTTCCTTACAATCTAGTCTTTTGACGCTAAACGAGTGGTGCAATAAAAGGAAAAGCAATGCTAAGCTCTCTTAAGCTTACTTACAGTAGTTATGCAAACTGAACAGATATTATGTACTACAGATGCGAACAATATCTTATTACTACATATTATTCCGAACGCTCCCATTGTCCTTTTTGGCTCGTCCTTGCTCAATTTTTAAAATACGGTTGGTGCCCTACCCCTTCCTTCATGTGTAGGCACTACAGTCATAAAGACAAAATATCTTAATTTACGCCTGAATAAATCGTATCTTTTTTCTGAGTGTGCACGGCACGTTGGGTGTAATTTGCAACTCTGTAAGCAGAGGCTTACACATCTGTACGCTGCACTTGGCTACTTATTTGCAATGGTAAAGCAAATATTTCTGGACAAAAATACTGCTTATATGAATATGTACTGACTATACACACCTACAAGTAAGTAAATATGTACACATAAAAAGTCTCAGAGGAATAGCGAAAACGTTTTTACTATTTACTATGATAACTACTATGTTGCTGTATTTCGTACACTAGCCATTTGCAAATATTATTTCGTAGTCGTGTATAACACAGCCTGTGTATACTATCTGTGCAGTACTATGTAGTCATAGAACAATATAATTATTTCACTCGAAATTTGTATTTATTATGTGGTAAGCAAATATTTCGTATTCTGGGAACGCAGTTACCTACTACATACATACATACAATACAATACACGTCCGTCCTGTTTACAGTAAAGCGTAAAACTCGGACGAATAAAGTTATGCGTAAATAAAATTATATCCACAACTCCACTTCATTCTGGTTACATCCTACCAACTTATTGTAGTTTACATGAAGTGCCTGTAGTGTTTGTCTTCTCTCTGTCTGTGTAATTTACATCCTCTCTTCATGACACACATAACACATGAATGCACGGAGAAAGATGCAGATGAATGAAGATACTTTTGCTGCAGTATGTTTCACCTTCTAGTGTCTAGTTGTAGTGTATGTAGTAGTAGTCCACATACAGTAGACAGCATCATTGGGCCTCTAACTACAAACAACATCCCCATATCTTGGTATATGAATCAACTCTCAACTTGTACACGTTAACAAATGCTGAAGGAATAACTTGACATGAAAATGTACGAACATGAAGTATGCATGAACGTTTCAGACAAACTATCTTTCACAGACAATTTTGCTGCTTATATTTCATAGTTGTAGATACGACGTCGCTTGTTGTACCTACCACGTAATGTAAAGCTACCTTCTGCTGCCATGTTTACATTAATACTGAGGTATTATAGAGAAGTGTACTTTCCACAGAGAATCCGCAATGCGAAGGAACGAATTCACGACGACTGACAATGAGTACGTGCTATCGTGCAATAAACTGTTGACCATGCATTTTATTGTCAGTACTTACAATTAGGTGTATAATATATATATCCACCTATGATTGCAGATACAGAACCAAGATCTATTACACATACGTCATGGTTGTAGAATACCATACCACACTTGCGGTCAAACTTGGACTCTGTCCAGAAATAAATACTATATTTTCATTGCTTGTCGTTCTCCTTTTCTTTTATCCCCCCTTGTCACACCAACAATGCTAGAACTGTCAGTTGACACGCACTGAATAACCGCAGACTCGAATGCATTAGAAATGAATGAGACTGACAGTGCGTCAAAACTGTCTTCCACACTGCTGTCTCGCCTGTTAATGGCCAGTGAGTCTAAAACCAAATGTCAATTGCTCATGAATAAACCAAGACATGATTAATAGTAAATTAATAACACCCCACAAAATTTTCAAGTTGGAATGCATAATGTCATAACTCGCTAGTAGCAAATAAATTTATAAATTGAGAGGATTATAAATTATCTGTTTAAATATAAACATTACTTCAAATATTTATAATTGAGTTAAGAATAACCTTACATATACTGCAGTATAAGGTGAATAAATAAATGAGACTTGCTAGCATGAAGCTTTATTATTGTCTTTAATCAAATTGCATGATGGTACACATTGTTACAATTTTCGGTTGGAGATAGTACAAATATACATAGTGTTTCACATTATGCACGTTTCTTCTTCGCTAGACTCGCTTCGGTTTCAAAGTATTTAAATTAATTTCATGCTGTCCTACAAAAATTAGTAATACACATGCTCATACTTGGAACTTATGACAGTGTCATTTTCAATGCCTTCTTTGAACTAAGAATTCAACTCCATCGGGTACATCGTCGTGATCTTCAGAGTGCTGTATTTTGCTTTCACTTTTGCTATAAGCACAAATGTGAAAGTAAGTACTAACAGACAGAACATGGGAAGAAGAGTAGTTGCTTTGACTGCTGAAGTTTTAATTAAAAACGGATTTAATTATCTCTTGCCTACTTTTTCTACTCCCCCAGCAATTGTACTTACTCGTACCTAGTTTCGTTTGATAACAAAGCTCCTTCATCTCCGTCATTGTAATCTGTATGTGTGTGTTCGTTAGGGAATACTTTATAATTCCATGTACGTCCCACGCTATGTGCAGAATGTGTGTATATTAATATATATGTATATTTGCATTGGTGGTGCAACTTGTAAGTTATAGGAGTCGGCCGTGCTCCTGTGTTCTCAAACTGTAACTAGTATAAACCTTATTTGGCAGATAGATGCGTCTCCTTGTATGCTTGTATAAGTAGGAACAATTAACATTTTACCAGTGTGAGCCCAGTCGGTTCATCAGTACATAGGTTTTGTATACTCCACCATTGGAAGTATATCACAAAGCACACGGAGCAAACCCATTCCACCGTAGAGGCTCAACTATTTAATTCTACCGCATCAAGCATGCAGGAATGTATAACGTGTTCACATATACTTTATATAGCCAAAGTACCTTTTCAGATGAATTCGTGCAATATTATATCATATAACATGCATCCATTACTAAATGAATGAAGGAAAGCCTCGGGGATTTAGTACTCGTTCGCTCGTTCAGTACATCAAGTAAAATCAGCCTCTTTATACACATTATGTAGAAGATAACCAACATTTCCATGCTACAAATGCGTTGGTGTTATATAATAATACACTTCTGATTGCCATCATAGTTCAAATTTTACATTCTACTCTGTAGTGATCACTAACCCTGATGTGAATCGCTTTTCTAGTCAATACCAGTCACACTTTTAATCCTTTTCATTGCTAACCTCACAACACTGTACATACAAGTACGGTACAATCCGTAAGTATAACTTTGAATATAAGTAGGTAAGTATACGGCAGCTTCTAAAATAAACAATACAATACAAAGGAGTTCCTTAAACTTTCTTACTTCCACGTGCGAAATGAAACAATCTATCAATGATTACTTAGTACCTATTGTTGTAAATAATCAACTATTCGATAATGCTACATATTTAATCTTAATTGGAACACGTAGAACATTGACCGAAGGTCATCACTCCAATGCAATGTCGAGGGTGTACAAATTGCCAATAATACATTGTTCTGTCGCATAGTTAATGTATTTACCCATTCCTGTGTCCTGTGTGTACAGCTCTTGAAAAATTAAGCTGTAGGCAACTTTAGTAATTTTTTAAACAAAAATCAACAATAATGGAGCTGCAGACATTACGGGTGACGTATGACTTGAAGCGAAAGTAAACTACCTACTTTCATTGAATGCGGCGTGCAGCAATTTCTTCTCTATTGTTGAGATTCAGCTTTGAAATGAGATTACTACAGTGGTTGTTGGTTGGTGGGTGGCTGTAGGCACGTAAGGGATATTATAATATCTTCAAAGCTCAAGATGCCGATGAGAGACTGTAGTAACAATGAGAGTAACTTTGTCGCTTAGGGCTTTCCTACTGCTAAAATAACATTATGACATAACATCGCATCACGAACTATGGTTTAAAAAATCTTATGGGAGGCGAGAAGCCCACATTACGTATTTGCATTTAGACATTACGTATTCGTGTCGACATGGTATGTTTGTGTAAGCACCCTACAGAAACCTATACATTGATGCTATAGTGCCCCATTATCTGTAAGTACAAATTATTTTTCATCCCAACAATGTCCACATCGTTTATATACATAGTATACAGATATTTCGTAGCGCCATTTCAATACACCGCATAGTCCTACTTATGTAACTAGTAAGTATTAGGTTGATGATTCCTCCTTTTGCCACCAGAAGTGTACCTCCCAGTGTACGTGTACGTAGTTTCATATACACAAAAAGAATTATCATTGCACTAATACCACACTCATTTTGTCTTTGTATCCCCAGCTTGACTTTTGCTCTGAAGTCTAATACCAAGCTTTAAATTCGTAGTGTTCTGTCACAAGAGACTCGAGCAATAGCAAAAGACAAAAACTCACTAAAACTACTCACAACTGAAAACATTGTGTGCAAGCAATTATAAGCATTAAAATTATACTGAGAAACGCGATCACAGGCATTTCCATTATTACAAAGCATTTGAATAGTAGATGGGTTGTAATGCTCAAGTCTTGCCTTCTCCACGCGTAAATTGTGCTGTTTTTTAACCATGGTGTAACTATGTAGTATCTTCTACTCACAAAGTACACAGTCGGGCATTTTCAACACGCTTAAGAGGGAATGCATCATTTTCTTGCAGATAGAGCAATGCTAATGCATGATACCTACTGCACATGTGCAATCAATTGTAATTGCAGAGCTTCAAGTTGGCTGTCTATTAAATAGTAGGTTTTTGTAGCATAAAACAACGCCAGGATAATTTGAATATAATTAAGCCGTACGCAACGAAAGCATAAATAATAAATTATACTAACCTACTAATTCAATGTATGTACATTATACATGGTTACCCAATGCACACATATTTACACATGACGGCAGTGCAGAGGCTGATGTTGATGTACACAGAGAACCTTTTCGCCATAGTGAAATTTATTGCCGGAACATTGGGGAAGAGTGGTTGAGTAGACATTTGTTATGTAAAGTGTTCGGTGCCTATTGGAGATAGTTGTTATGTAATAGGCTTAAGACAAATGGCAAGGACTCAAATTCTGTTTTATCTCTTCATGAATCTCCAAACCTGTACGATGGCGTGAACTAATGTTTTCCTACTTAGGCACTATTATTTTCATTTAGTGCTCCAACTGTTATTAGACCACGATGTTATCCTGATAGAATATATACTCTCTCTATACGAGGAAACAAGCTCTCCCTTTCAAACAGACTAAATCTCACTCGAAATTAGATAGTTACCGAACTCGAAGGCAAAGGTTGGGCTTTTCATAGAGTTAAATTATAAATAAGCAATAAAAGATTCCACAAACATCAGATGCATCACACAAATAAATATACATACATTGCGTGGTAATTTGCGCATTGTTATTAACAACTTATTCATTTAATTGCGTTACCTACCAGTAAAAGTTATCGTTATTTAGTGAATAGTTGTGAGAAATAAAGTACATACAGTAAATACTGTGGAAATTGTTCAGGCGTGAAAGTTAATTGGGTATAAGTAGAGGTTGCTCTCTGGTACGATGCCACGAAGTGGATGCTTTGAGTATTAGCAATGTGGAGTGTCTAAGTTTGCAGACCGGTGCGTCCAAAGACCTCAAAGACATAGTGAAGAGGTAGCAATAAGAAAGTGTCTTATTCTTTAATGCCTAGTGTTGTTACTCGTTAGCATTTACTAATTGTAAGTTCAAAGCATGTTTGGGCACTAATTCACCGCACAATGCGTCTCGGCGTACTAAAGCTCTGGGATCACGCAAGATTCCAAATGAAAAGAACGCACAAAGCTACGACGAGACTGAGATTCATAGTTGTCGAAAAATATATGTACTGTAACAGGAAACAAACGAATTACGGCATAAAAAGACGAAATACAGATACCACGTTAGGACAGAAGAGAGGATAGAGAGCAGGCCAGGCAGACCAGGATCCGAGGAAAAGAAAACAAGTGGAATGCACCTTGAGGCCACGTGCACTCATACAAAAGAACAGAGAAATTACGTGCGTTGAGTTACATGGTCAAAGCAGGCACTCTGTAAGTACGGAGGAAATCCATGGAAATGTCTACTTTCTACTGTACCATTTCGATGTTGTAGAACTAGAAGTAAGTACACAGAGAGATGAAGAAAGCCGAACAGTTCACTACTGATCTGATGTACGGCAACGTACCTAGAATACTAAATGAGCCAAAATATACACCTCAAGCTATTCTACTTAATCTGCTGGCTAATGAATGTGAATGTGAACAAGAGAATGAGTGAAAATATGGGGTCTTCACTTCACCGTCCACTAACACAACATTGCCTGTCTGTTTTGCACCACAGCATTTCTCCCATTGGATTCATTTCCTTGGTTAAAATTGTTTCACCTTTGCCTACCCTCCTTAGGGCATTCCAAAGCAATGCTAAACGAACAATAGCTACTAAGGATACATCATAAAGCATACTGAATTTAATTTCTTAGCTTTTGCACAAAAATACTCGGGATATGTTTTCTGAAAACAAATGTACAAAGTTCAATGGGAAAAGTAAGCACACCATACATACTATAGCTACTTTTGTATTTACCACAATACATGAAAGAGATTTTCGACTGCCAGCTTTTATAAATTTACAGACCTACACGTGAAGCACACAAAAACCTTGGATTTTCCCATATTTCCACCAGCAGCCTCAGTACGAGTATGTATTCATATTAAAAATGGTGGTGTAACGAAAAAACTCAGGTTGAATGTGCTAAACTTCTCTGTGACCTCGTGGACCACAGAGTGAAACATATTAGACAGGAACTCTGCCATTTCGCAGACCAAATCTTATACTTACGTTCACATTCAGAAAGATAACTGATAATTATCTTGATAAATATAAATAAAGGAATAATTGTTACTCTAGCTAACTTATAAATCAAAACGGGCAGACTGAAGTTCCCTCGCCGGGCGACACAATCAATTCTAAATTTTTTGCTCCGCAATGTCAGGGTCAAGTTCAACTTTTTCCGATTTTATCTATTTCAGTCAATCTCACTCACTCAGTCTCATTGTCTGATACATCTTTATGCAATTTACAAACAATCAAGACTAGTACGACGTCAATGACGTGGGGGTTTGTTGGTTTAGTAGTCAAATTAATTGTCGAGCTCCATGTATGAAATCAACTTCTAGGCTGTCAGTGTTCAGCCTCCAGTTTCTTTTAAAATGCAATTATTTTTCTGGAAGTGCTTGCCCCTATCTGCTCTAGTAATCCTCTCACGAGTTTTTTCCGAGAAGGGTAACATCAGCAGACGACCAACACACTGAACACCTCAATAACCTCTGAACATGCAATACAATATTTAATATGGCTTGTTGCTCTTAATTGCAGTAGAAATGAAAAGGTGTCTTCATGTACTCGTACATTAGACATTCGATTGCGTATTCATTATGTGGACGGTGGTATTGCCAAGTGAATTGTTTCCATGAAATTATCAGAACTCAACTTGCCTCAACTCTAGCTGACAACATGATTCATACTTCTTGACAGTAAACGTGTAATTAAACACACTTTTAGACGTGTATCAGTTGAAAACGAGATGTGCCGTTGGAACTGAAATAAATAACAAATATAATCGTACGTTTTGAAAGAAACCAAATAAATAATTGCACTGAAATTGAATTATTCTTGGATGCATGCTGAGAAAAATGATGTTGCAAGGTACTTACTACTCGTTATATTGATGCTACGCAGTAGGGAGCTTCTCATGATAAATTAAAGTCTGCCCACTCAATCAAATCTATTCCTAAATCCTTTTAAGCAGCAATGATTCTTTATTGTAATAATGGGTTATCAAATAAATCGACTGAAATTTAGGTAGCGTATATTGAAAGCATTCTGATTAAATTTTTGATTCGTACATTTCAAAACATGGATACGTATCATGGAAGAACTCAGGAAATGTATGTGTTGTACGTGTTAAGACAAAAAGGTGTCAGGTCAGTTTTACTTTTCTATTTAATTTACTGCGACTGTAATGCAACGAATTACCACTTTCTTATTGGTATGTAAATTATTGGTAAAATCGTGGTCTTACGATTCAAGATTGTTTTTGAGTTTTTTTCTGTATTTTACAAACCAGTTTATTGAGGACACACTTTACATTAGGCCCATTCGCCACAAAATAAAAATCTCTAAAAATCAGGGAAAGAGTCTGATTGAGCACACGATTTTCTTTTTATCAGTGCATTAGTTCGTGTTAATCGTACGTGCTATAACAATTGTAAAGATATTTGTAAGTGTAGAGTGCATGTGCAACGCGATTTAATAGGTGGTTAATTATTTGGTTGCTCTGTATATCAAGTGGCACTCAATACTTAAAATTGATTGACATTAATTTCAGTGAGCAAACCTGCAGTGCACTAAACAACCAACATGTTGTTTGTCTCCCATTGTTTGGGAAAGAAAGCTTGAATAGATGGTTAAACCCAAAATCAATTATTCCAAGAAAATCAATACTCTTTGCTTCATGTAAATTAAGCATATTTATCTTAACGGTATACCAATTGCAGTTTGGTCTAATTATGTCTTCTAACAATAAGTACAAGTCTTGTAGGGATTCAATTTGCCATGCTTTCCTATGGCATTTGTGTCAGCACTTTGACGTGACGTTAATGCAAATGAGCTATTCATTACTATATTTAATTTATAGTAAATACAATATGTGCAAAACTTTTTTGTATTTACATGTAATAATTTATACTATTTAATTTATGATGAAATCCAAAGTATAAAGTTTAATTATGCAAAGAATAATTTAGGTGCCTATATCATAAATTCAATTCACTGAATGTTCACAACAGTCAAGATGTTGCTGTTCAAAAAGCAGATCGAAAATACATATGGTATGCACTAACAAAGTAACAGGAAGTTCACCTTTCTTAGAAAATCCATACGCTCGACGCTCACCTGTGTGGTGCATCAAACTTTGATGCGAAAAGACTGTAGCACGGGTGGTGACCACTGCCTTTTCAACCTTGCAAATACCTTCACCTGTCAATATTTAATTCCCAGCCACAGTGCATTAGTTGTTGCTTAAGTATAGTTTCAAAACATTTTCTTTCAGCTCGACAAGCCATAATGGATTTCTTCTGACTACGAATTCCAATTCAAGATTTAGTAAGTGTTTTGTCACAGTACAGAGCCAATTGAGAATGAAGGACAAAATATTTTTCTCCGGAAGTCATAAAAATAAATGAAGTAAACCCAAAGTTTAAATACTAACCACAACCAGATTCAGTTAAGAAATCGATGGAAAGCGCTTTTGAAGATACAGTATGCACACTGCTGTATGGACACGCAAAACGGTACATTAATATACAATTACCTCACTCAGTGCACGATATACATAGGTAGGTAAGTACTTACAAAGTATGTACACATATTGAATGCCAACCATGCACCTATGGAGAAAAGTCAATATTTTCCCTCTATTTTATTCAGATCCGAAGGCACATTGAAATAGCTTTTAAATCAAATAATAACGTAGAGATTACAATACGGGTGTTGCCGTACACACTGGCAAATCTTATAAATCACGTTTGTACCTCTTTTCACATGGACGTAATGTTGGGAGTCATTTAACTCAGCAGCACACAGCATAATCGCAAGTGCATGGTGAAATCAGAAAGAAAGTAAGCCATTTACCACACATAAAATTTAATATGCCCCTTAAGAGTTCATAAATACGTACTACCTACACATACAGCACACGTAATCCAAGTGGAAGTGACCGATACTGCTCTCTCACACACAAACATGTGGCTGTGTGTGAAGTGTGGAATAACAGACGTGCGTACAGTACACTTATCGCTATCATTTTCCCCTCATACGATAGTCGCATCAAAATCTGTAGTACATTGTAGTACATACAGTATACCCTGACAGCCACGTATCATTAAAACATTTCCTCTAAGCATTCATCTCCCATAATGTTAGTAATAGCCACATGTGCTCATTCTATGGATCTAAAATTACATGATGGCTTGGTTAAGTTTGACAAGTCACGTCAAGGCTTAGAAATGTACAAAGTAAAAGATGTCTAGTGAAAAGAACCAAAGTAATATTTTGTTCCATTTCTAGATGTGTAGTTGTAGAATGCGGGGTAGAAAGCCTAACACTCAGAAAGAGAAGTAAAAAAGCGAACGTACTTTTATTTTAGATGAGAGAACGGTAAATTCAACTGATGTCAAAAATAAAGCCGCTGGACTTTTACTACAAGCAACTTGGAAATTGTATATCTTCATATAAAACCTCCAATGCATTCTATGGCTTCTATCGCTGGGCTGTCTCTCTATCCCAGTGGTACGCCTAGTGCGTATAAAATATAAAACACGGTGGCATGTGGTAGCGTGGCTATATTGGTGTTATAAAATAAAAGTGGAGATACATCTGTGTACTGTACATGAAAGTAAGGGTCTTCCTGTCTGCCCTCGAAGCTGTCATGCCTCCTCCGTCCACGTAAAAAGGAAATTTTTCACTGTGTCATGAAATGTCTCTGAGGATAGGGCATGAGGACGGAACAGGATAAAACACCTTATTCATTCATAAGAGTTCGACTCTATCGCTACTACGCTACGTACCTACTATGTATGTGCGTTTGCTTATTTCCACTGAAACCATAAAATTTAGCTCACAGCTATACGAATATATTACTGCGTGTTATCACCTCATATGCTGTAAATATTCTACACTGTAATACCTATAAATTACCAGAACAAAATATTTGTCTTAGTGAAGAGTAATAAATATTCAAGGCTGTAGGCCAGTTCCTTATTGTCTTTGGTTAAACTTGTAACAATGTACGCTGATTTTACGTCCATAATGTACGTTATAGAAAAACGTAACTTTAGCTTTGGCATTATTATGAAAAAAACAGTAGGACGCATATTGCATATCTGTATTTATGTCGTCGTCGAGTCTGATAGCATGGCATGTTTCTAAAACACATGAAAATATTAAAAGATGGATAGTGTACTCGAATGTTTGGTGTAGTGCAGTACTACTCCCGAAAGAAGCCACGGTGTAGTGTTTCTCCGTTTTGGTAACGTTTTCTGTGGAATATTGTTTACACGTACATACTACATGTCTCACAGTGATATATTCGGCCGGGCTAAATTCGTGCAAGCGCCATTCACTTTATCACTACAAATTCACTTCACATGGTCACCTACATTGTTCCACTGTCGTTTGTCAAAATCACTCTATTGAAACCGAAGACACACCATAGTGGTAATATAGTGTAACACCTATACAATGTATACATGTACTACTCCACATATTCTACAACAGTTCAGTGCTCTCAATACATTACAGAGGCGCCAATATAACTGCAAGTATGGGGTATTTAAACATTTCTTCCTACCAGTGTCCTAAATAAACTGATATGATGTCTAGTAATGACGTTAAAAATAATTTTCACAGAATTTTTACTAACTTTTCTACAAGCACTCTATTTGAGAATGACACATAGAAATTATTCATATCAAGCCTAGCCATGTCACTATTTATTCGCTGATTGTGTCAATAATGCATTAACCTTTTTAATATTTTTTTAATCTCCAGAATCCAACGTCTTTCCCCGTAACCCCTTTTAATGTTTTCTGCTTTGTATAGTTTGCTGGCTTCTGCACTAATCAAATTAAAATTGGACGGAAGAGGGCAACTACCCAACTCGATGAAAATTATGTATGCATGGATTGTTTAAATTATGTATTGGTATTATTAGCACAGCTGTCATATAATACAATGTGTTGAGCATTTGCCACATTGAGACAGAAGACCCACGCTTGCAATTCATGTGTATATTCTTTCGTTGGTGGTGTGGTTAGCGTCTGTAAATAAATAAAGTAAAGGAGGCTATTCTCCTCATTGATAGTGGATGTAAGACAATGGAAACCCTCTTATTTATGTGTATGAAAGGTAACGTGCAATCTTATCTTATTATCACATTAACCTTAAACTTGACATTCCCTATCCTGCAACGTGCTCGTCTCTACAAGAGAAATTTATTGTTTGTCACGCAATTTAGAGGTGGGTGCTGCAACGGAAACTCAGAGACCAGACAATTAGTACAAAAAATATTCACGGAGCTACGCAAAGATACAGACATTTTTCTGTGTACATGGTTAATCACAAATCTCGCCATCCAGGCTCCGAACAGTGATAATAACCGAGAGAGAGATCTATCTAAATGGGAAAGGATTGTGCACACACTTATTACTTTGTAGTGGTATCTTCCTAACCAAATAAGATTCTCATTAATCCCTGTAGTCAACCTTTGAAAGACATGCTCGACAAGTTAGTTATCTTAAGTCATTCTTTAGTGTCCCTAATTGAGACTGTAGAAAGGAGACACAGTGCCATTGCTCCAGCAGCGAGCCGAGAAAAACTTTTCCAACACACAAACAGATAGAAAGGTACATATATACATTTACATTGTATAGGTAGTATCGTAAAACAATCTGAATCTCAATTCTCTCTTACTTATTACACCAGAGTAGTTTAGCTGGAAAGGGTTTTGAATACCAATGCATATTCTAATTGCATGAGCATACAGCCCTGGGACACGGACGAAACACGAGATGAGAGAGAGAGAGATTTTTAACGATATACTTGCGTACATACATAAACACGTAACTCAACGTGCCTACTCGGCAACACATAGAGGAATGTTATCAAACCGGTATTTAGTAAGTAGGCTTTTTCCTGCAGTAGATTCGTATACGATACCAGTCACAGAGTATTTTCCTGCATTTATCCGCTGATTTAGCTGGCTGCATGGAAGAGTCATGTCTTCACTAAATAGTGCATTCTGGTGCAATAAAATACTTTTATGATTAGACTGGCTGTGTTATGGCTGCTTTTGCTTACTTACAAACCATAAGTAGGTCTTAACTAAACAACCATGTAGAGAGCAGGGTAATAACTGCAAAAATAAGTACCTACAAAAATGAATGGTTTGGGATTGTTTCGTTGTCGTTTAGCCATTTAGTAGTTTAGCGGCATCACGGGGTAAGCATAGAATCAACAGGACATGCATAATCATACATTTTCATAATAGTTACGCGACCCTTGGATCAAGTCACGTATGCTTTATATGTATTTACGAGGGAATTAGCCAGTTTAGACATTACATTAAATACTTTTCATTCTTTCATCTCTATGTGCTAACCTATCCCATTTTTATTGTAAAAACAAGTCCCCTAAGACACAGGCATTGCCAGAAAAACAGTGATTGCCGAAAGACAAGAAACATGTATAAATTATATATGGCCTTTAATAGGGGTAGGTAACGTTGATAGTATATGTATTGTATAATGATTATGTAATATTTAATAATGGATTAATCTGTCAGTCATGTATAAGTGTGCAGCGAGGGTGCACAAGGTCACAAGTCAAAGGAAGCCGAGATTCGGTCGTAGTTTTAGAATACAGAGTATATAGCTTTTAATTTAGATAGATTGTAGTACAGCATGTACAAACTTCTAAGAGATAAGCAAGTATATTTGGACAGACGACCACTTAGACTGGAGATATGTACACAAGCATTTATTCATAAGTAATAGAGGTTATGGTTCTACTGTCAGTTGATGTGAAACTATTCTTCTTATCTAACTTCTCACTGTGAGTAGTTGGTTTCCCTTGTTCGTCTACACGCATAGGGTCTACACAGGGGCTCGAAACATTCAAGCCAACAAGCAAGGTAAACGACTCGTATATGTATACCCTCATGTACTACAAAACTATACTTGGATTCAATTAAGTCTAGGTTTACATATTCATCAACAGTTTCATACTTGACGTGTTGAACAAGCAGATTTTGAAGCTTGAGCTCAAGTTTATGGCTAATGTTTTAGTGAGAAACATTATTTGACTAACATTTCCCAAATTCTGTAGTCGGTTGGAACAGAGTTAGAATTTTTAGTCTGCAATTCAGCAGACTTTTCATTGTGCACTACCTCAATTCAAATTAAGAAGTGAATAAATCGATCGACACACAGGACAAAGTAAAATATAGGTCAGCTAATGATTGGATTTGCTAAGCGGTAAAGAGCATTGCGATCAAATTATCAGAGCGTTCTATCTTAATTGACATTTTCCGAGTCTCGGATGTATGAGAAAGACTGGCTGCCTTAAATTACGACCGGCACTGCTCTCTAACCTTTCACAAGTTGTTGTATTTGTAAATACCTACGGTTGTTGCAGTAAAGTAAAATACATAATATACATAGCATTGGAACAGGATATTTGTATATTCACCTCGTTGACCCAACACCTAGGTCTTGTTTGGTTTATAGTGCTGGCTTGGTATTTCAGAGAGCTACTAATCGAACGGTCTCGCGGCATTTGAAAGTGTTCAGGCCACGCCTTGCTAATACGTTGCAGTGGAGAGTATGGCACGTTGTGTGGTGGTGCTGGTGATCCATGTAAGCAACCAGACTGTTATTATGTTGGTGCAAGATCGATGCAATTTATGTCCTAAGGTCATACGACTGTAGTAATATCTAATAAAATATAATAGCTGTGTCAGACTACTATGCAGTAAAGTCGGAGGTGAAAGTAGGGCTTGCATGTAAAGTGCAAAGCAACCCTTACGTTCTAACATTTCTCTACAATCTCCAATATATAATTTATATACTATTTACTGTAGCTAAAGGTATTACACACATGCAGCTTACATATTTACACATCCATCGGCGCGAGCACGAGCGTGAAATTTGTACAAATTGCAAAATGTAGAGAAGAAGATAGGCCACGATCCATCCGAGTAATGCTGTGTAGAACCCAGCAACACATAATAGGGGACACTGTCAACGTGCAAACTACATTACTAAATGTTTTATAAAATGAACATTGAACACATTGCAATTTATGTGGATCGTTACTGCAAATGCTGCTCATGGTTCCAAGGCTTTGGCTAAATTTAGTAACACTCATTGATGCATATCAATTGCACCATTACTATACATGTCAGCGAAAACAACAATGAGGTATGTCGTTTTCAAGAAAATTTATAAGTAGGCAATTATTTTGCAATTACCGTTTGTGCATATAGGTTTAGGTATGTTTGCATGAACACTTATCGCAGCCATGCAGCCGATATTATTTCGAGTTAAAATCGTTAAGAAAGTAAGAAAGCATGTAGAACGTTTACATTTTACTTTTTTCATGTCTTCATTTCCCCATAATAATTGTGATATGAGTCAGTAGATAGTAAATACAGATGTTGCTCCAGACTATCTTTTACCTTAATTTGTAGGAGAATTATACCAAAAATTTCTGTACATTTTAAATAATTTTAACAAGAGCATTCCATTTCATGATAGTATCTTTTTACTTACACCTCAATAACTACATTTTGAATGAAAGCCAAAGTGAATATTTTTATATTTGAAAATGCAATATAGGTAGATTAGATAATAGTGGATAAAAACCAGGTGGAAACAATGTTGTTTCAAAGCTGTTTATTGTGAATTGAAAAATCTGCAGCAAATAAATACAACATATTACAGATACAACTGCCACATCAACTATTGATAAAATGAACCAGTTTCGTGTATTTTCTGCCAAACTGAGCATCTTGCTCAAAACAGAGCAGACTGAATAAGCTCCACTGGGAAGTGAGAACTAACGAGAGAATCTGTAGAGGGTGTCTATGTTTTGTTGTAGTGAAGCACTTACCACCATGCAGTAGTAGTCGTACAATGTTCGAACATTCTGTAGAAAAGTTGTCTCGCCAAAAATAGTGATAATGGATATAGCCACTTGTCCAACAGTAAGTTCTACATGACAGTAAAAGAGAAAGTTGGAAATTGTAATGCAGCAGCAGCTATTGCTATGCATTCCACTGCATTCCGCACATTTCCTGGTTGTATGGCTGTGGCAGAAATCTCTACATTGTGCTCTAGTAACTCCAAAATGCATTACACACGTTACGCTACGTTACTATAGTAGTCACAGTATTGGAGAAAGTTGCTCAATGGAAAAATCTTCAGTGGGAGTTCTTTACACTTCACGTGCACGAACACAAGCTTGCAGATACTACTGTGGCACAGTCTTCCTAATTTAATTTCCCACTTATATCACAAAAATACCGGATCCTCTCACACCACTAGCCTCCCCATCGTAGCAACACACACAGGAAACAACGTATCAGTTCAACATGTATCTCTTGGCTGTCTTCTCGCTAGAATAATGCTACAATCAATTGTTTCCACGGATTCGGATGATGCACAATCGTGTCATACACCATAAAGAGTTTAAGAAATGCTCAAGGCTTGTTAGTGTGATCAAAGAAAGTAGAGAGGTAAAAATAAAACTTGTTTACGAGGAATACAAGGGAAAAAATCGACTTCGTTTACACATGAACAGTAATACAGTGAAAGTTTTCTGGGACAATGCAGTAAAATATTTTACAATAAAATCTATTGTGTATCATGCATGTAGTTTTGCAATGCTCTATATATTTCAAAACGGCAATACGCATTTGGGACAGTCACTTGGAACCTTAGGCCATCGACTAGCCAAAAATCAGAAGAAGAGCAATGGCAGATAAAAAATTCAGATATGCAATTCGCAATGAATTCGATGGAAAGATATTTGTTCCATGCCAAAAATGCAATATGTGATCCTACTCTTGTATTTAGAGTAAAAAAATCACATTATTTTATTTTACGATAGTTCCGCTGTGGCCCACATATTATATTATGTCCCACTGTTTATCAGCACTGTTTAATTAAATAACTTGGAGCTATTCGGAGCACTTGCGTCATGTAATTCCACTACTAGAAACAAACTTTCCATTGATGTATATGTTTGCTCAAAATTCAAAAGTGTTAGTTTACACATTAAGTTCGTGTAGTTCGATAATGCGATCTGGAAGGCCGTTGAAAAATACTACAGCGACAACAAATAGCAAATTTGTGTTTAGAACATGCGTCAGCAAACAATATGATGCACACTATCGAGCACAAATGAACTAAGAAGAGTGGAAATGAGTTTCTCATTAGAATCGATTTGGTAGGGTCATTTGAGTTTAGCTTTAGTGGTATGGCACATTGCGGTCTACTGTGAATCGTAATGGTTTTCGGTGTGGCGTAGCATGCAGAAATCAGCAGCGACTGCTTTCCCGTTGGTAACATTTTGTATGTATTTTGTATACAATACAGAGAGTTCACAGGAAAGCAAACATGCATTTAGTTAGTTCGTTCGCCTTTCATATCAACACTACAAATTCCTATGGGTATTTTATTACTCTGCTCAAGTCAAACGCAGATTTCCATAGTCATGGCCATTGGGCAGTGACTTGCTGTCGATGCGTAAAGTAGACAGCATTTGGCGATTAAAATAAATGCACTACCATGAACTACACGAGTATATCTTGGCACTTTCGCATCGTACGCACATTACATTATGTGAAAGCTTTACTACATCTGTACAATAAGCAACGTTTTTCGCGTGCGCATGTTTTAGTAAGTATTAACATTTTATTTGTGAACAGCGGTTATTAAAAATTCTTCTGATTTGAGGTTAAATTGGATTTATGGATTCGTTATTCGAGGTCGTGATACTTAATTATACATTCAATGTGTTGATGAAAAGAGGAAGTCACACATTTTATGGAGAAATTAGATCAGTGAGTGGATCTTGGAGCTAGCGCCGTCAGCAGTTTTGTAGCCAGTGTATGTTCTATTGCAGAGGCTGAAGCAGAAACATGCATGAGTGAAGTTTAGGTTAAAATTGAGTAAGAAAGTGTTCACTCAGAACTTCTAGTGGAAAGCAAGACAAATACTAGGCTAGTATTTCCAGCATCCAGCAGTATATATTTGGAACGCCAACGGGAAGCGTAGCAAATGGAAAAACGGCTGGTTTCCTTCGTTTTGATGTACGGTGATGGAAAGAACAGATTTACATCTTTTCTCTACAAGATGCCAAATGAATTTATATGATTTTCTTCTCACAGCTCCCAAAAAGATTCAAGATTCGTCTTTTATTTTACGTGTTCGTCCTGTTCCCTTTCTTCTTCCTCTTTTTCAACTCTGTTTGACTTTTTCTCTCTTTTGAGCAAATGGAAAGCTTTTGTATTCCGCCTATCTTCTTACCTAAGAATGGTTGTTGGTGCTACCCACATCTAGCACTGCTCTACGCCTTTGTTTCTAGGTATGTATCATTTGTGCGTTTCCCTATTGCGTGTTCGGTATGTATCACGTAGTTTGAGCGCGGAACAGATGTAATTCGTAACAACGGATATAACCTGTTCTTACCTCGCAGAATGAAAAAACAAGATCAGAAAAAGTAGTCTGATTGTGAGCAGTATAGCAGCAGTCTAGAGGTTTGAGAGATAAAGTAGGAACAAGGGATATGAGCAAAGACGAGGCAAAGAAGATATAGATTTTTGGTGAAAACCTTGTTTTGTCTTTCCTTCCTGATGCGTAACGTAGTGTAATAAGAACGAAACGAAACCAAGAGAGAAATATCCTTTTCTCTCTCGTCTGTCTACCATCCTCCGGTTGCATATGTACAAAACCAAAGAGGATAACAATATATTTTTCTCGGTGGCACACAAATCGAAACGGGCATATGTGTGGAACGTGACTAGAAATTTCACTGACTTTACAGTTAGTAGCAAGAGAAAGGGACTTTGGAGCTTTAACTTGGCTTAGCTATCCCAATCGCAATGCTAAGGATAGAGACATGCAAGGCCAAGTCTACCATTCGTTTTCTACAGACCTCTCTATTTGTATACTATGCTGCTACCCACTACCTACATTATACAGACACGCCACCGCATCTCTCTCTCTCCCACTCTCTTCTGTCTGACTTTCTCTGCTAGTCAAGTCATTTCGAGAATTATATCACCACACTTCCATTCCATGTACCAAGCCATTTGTAGTCGCAGAAGCTACTTATGCACTCTCTAGTCTCTAGTTACCTCTCTCCTTGGATCTTTGCTGGTAGTAACGAGTTGATAGCAGTAAACTATCTGCACCAGTGAGAGCTTATGGACTGCGTTGCTTGTATTTATGTTGCAAGCCTCTAGTACAAGCTTTCTCTCTCTCTCTCCTCTCTCTCTTTCTATAGAATAGAGGTACTTATTATTACTACGTGTATTTATATATTATCAGGAGCAGATTCTACGAAACTTTTAGGCTTTTCATTAAGATTTATGGATAAGGATAATAGTATAAAATATATATCTGTATTCTGGACGTTACTTAAGAGCTTAGTAAGAGAAGTTACATATTTTACACTCGCAGCTTGATATGACAATAAGTATTTAGGAGTATAAGATAAAGATGTTCATAGTCATGTAGCAAATACTTTCAAATTTCCTTAGCATTGTGACTATACACTATATTTTGGACAAGTTCATGCAAACGACGTTGTATATTCAAACATGCAATAAGGACAATACTGTATATAGATACTCATGAGAGCAGACATAGAATAGCAAGAAGCATTTGCGAATATTGGTACTAAATATAAATTCAGTTAAGAGTTCGTAATGCTAAGAGGATCTAATATGGTTGAAATTACAGATACTCTCAGTAATATTTCTTTGCATATCTAGATTTTTCAATGTAACCAATATTGCAGTGCGTGATCTAAAGCGTCAGACAGTGAACGGGAATTTTATTTCCTTTAAAATTCCTAACCAAAGCTAACCATTGCAAAGTAAATATATATTACAAGGTATGGTAAAGCACATAACATAAATTCTGGTGTGTAAAAATGCCAAAGCATGTACATTTTGTACATGTAGAGACTGTATATATAAATATGTGAAGATTAAGAGGACCACGTCACACTCATGTAGACAACTTTCCGCACTTTCTCCAAGAAATGTCCTCGGCAGAGTGTGTCTTAGTGCTTAGTCTGATCCTGGCCATCACTCTATGCCTTTATCTTGGCAATGTTTGTTACCACCTTAACCTGATGTGCCTCGCCACGCATTAAGCTGTTTCTTTGCCCACGTTTTATTTCAGAAATTTAATCCCATCCCCATTTACATTCATATTATTTGTCAAATGTGACTCCCTCTCTCCCTTTCTTTTTACTCTTTTTCACAATCAGTCTTCAAAGTGCTCTCCCCGGAGCGATGATTTCTCCTTTAGTTTTTACCACAGCCTGACTGTTCTTTTACCCTTTAATTTGCACTCTAAAAGGGTAAAAACCACTTCAGAAGTCAAAGACTCTTCTCTTGCTTTTTCCCATTAAATAAATAGAATTTTAAATTATATTTAACCCCATCGCGTTAAAAGAGCACATTGCCTTTCTCACCATTTATTTTCATTTTATTCGATGTAAGGAGTTTCATACTATTCTCCCCCCGTTAAAGTAAATATTGAAACAGACGCTAGAATTTGTTGCACTATTTGTTTAGACTGCTATTTACGGGTATTTACAACTTGATTATTTGCCTAGTTTTGTCGCATTGCTACATATAGTGTTGCTAATTTAAAATTCAATTTTAATTTATTTCAAATTTTGTAAAACAAATTGAACTTGTAGCTTCTTTTACATTTTTTATTGTAGAGTGAACCGGAGCCACAAAACCAAAACGACATGCAAATTAGATTAGAAAATTTAATGAAAACCGAAATGGATTTTCTTACCTACATTGTAGATAGTAGACATGATATTTAACTTAATGCTGCATACGTAACTAGTTCTACTTATTTAAAGAGGTCACCATGTGGAAACAACAGCTCATATGTAACACAAACACGCAAATTGTAAAACACGTACACTATTTCAATTATATACCAAGATTCCAATACTACAAAACTAAATAATTAGAAATACCCTAAAAACTTGTAACTGTTTAATTATTTAACAAACTTGGACAAATTGAACTTCTCCTTGCCCTTGAACCCTGATAGATGTTAAACTAGAAGTGTACATGACTAATCCTGGCCTTACCATTTATGCTGCTACCAAATAAACAGAATACATTTTAGTGTTTAATACTTTCGCTGGTATGATTACTTTTTTTCTAAAATCTTAATTTCTGTTATTCCTGTAAATCCGCGATTCATCCCTACATTCTATCTAAAAATAATACAATGAAATATTGCTTAGTCAACTTTGGTCAATGTATTGTAAACGTAGAGTGCTCTACGTTCCCTGCTCAGGGAATAAGCTCAGGATGTCATGTCTTGC
>JABASC010001029.1:0-28287 GCA_019776185.1 Plutomurus gul | reverse complement strand
TATACATTATACTGACTACCAAAAATATTGCTGCTGTATAAGTAATCAGGCATTATTAATTTTCCATTCACAGCTAGAATATTAGCAGCTATTGTAACAGTACAGCTAGAAAAATACCCCCCTACAGACAATTGTATATAGGTATATACTATTTTTCGTCAACCAAAAATCTACAAAAATTTTGTAATCGCTGTCGATATTGTTTACTTGAGACAAAAGGGAGAATGCCAAAATGAGTGGATTGTGAGGCTTTGCTCGCTGTTTAAAATAATCCTATTTATACAATGTTGCCTTTGCAACTCACAATCAGTGAGTAATATTCTTACATTAATCAATGTATAAAACTAAACCTATGAACTATATTTATCTAGACGTCGAGATGTAAAATACAACTTAGTTTATTCTTGTTACATAATTAATTGCGGGCTACAATTCCAATTAAAATAAATTACACTTATTTATACATCGAGCGTACAATTACATAGCAAACTATATATTATGTATATATATATATATTATCGTCGCATAAATACCTATTGTGTCTATTCAAGAAATGAACATTGAAACTGTTACTTGCGCACAATGTAGATATAATAATGCATTTATGTAAATAATTGTTATTTAAGAGGTACGATTTTTGGTAACTTCTTTTGATAAGAATTTGGAACAGTGGATTTAATTTCCGTATTGTACTATTACACAAATACACAACTAAAACGATACTTGTACAATAACATAAATAATATTATAAAAGTGAGATAAACAGTGGCAAAAATGAAGGTCTACGATTTAAACGCACAATATACAATAGGGGTATATAAGGACCAAGATCTGTGCACTTGAATTACAGCGGATTCACATCGGTGGTCGTTTTTCTGTTTAAAAGACAAAATCATGTCAATCATGTAAAGAGTTTACTTTACTACATGTACTTGAACTTCAATTCGGTAAAATATTTATTAAAATGTGATTCTCTGATTGCAAAGGAGTATGAATGTGTAGCTAGCTTCGTCGCATCATATTCACTATTTATATATATATATATGTATATATTTATATATATATAGTAGATTGAGTACTGCAAAACCCACAGTTCTCACAACAATCACATAGAAAAAAGCAATGCTTTAATCCAAGGCAGCAGTTACTTACACAGACAACAGGCTGCATTCACATATCTGCAAAAACCATTTAATAATTCAAATGCATAGAATTACTATTATTGCTAATAAAAGGGTGTCATCCGATGCTTGTTACAATTGCTATCACTATCGTAGAGAAGTACACGCACGGCAAGTCACATCATTCCCATATATACTTTGCGATTTACTAACTACTACGTAATTTATTTGTATATTTGAAGTCATGGAATTAGTTCATAACGTCCACTACTAATAAATACATACCGATAATACTAAAACTATAAATATGGTGTTAAATATGTAAATGAAACGTTTGTATAACTTAAGTAGCATCAATTCCGTTATAAAACTTATTATTATTACACTTTAATCAACAGACAACAAAGACGGTTTTTATAAGTATTGAAGCGTCACTCTACGCCAACAATATGATAACATGCACAATATATGTGTGAATTCAAGCGCTAAGGTATGTTGGTAAGCAGTTGAAGAAAAATTGAGTTTTATTTCATTATTGTATTAGGTGAGTAGTAGTAGGAAGTATCCAGTCCTTTCGTTTTATGGCATTAAACGTTAGACTCTCGGGGCGATAAGCTGGACGATGCAATTTTGGCTTCCAAGTCTGCATCTTCAGACTCATATCTAAAACAAATTTAAAATTAGTAGCTTGTGGTGGCTTAAGAAACCAAAAAATTTTGGCTTCATAGGTAGAAAAATTACTTTTTTAAATCCTCGGAGAAGCGGTTAACCAGTACGTCTCTCTGTTTCTCCAGCGATCTCAATTCATGGAGAATTCTTATTTCTCTGGATTTGTCTTCAGGCGACTTTTGAATATCTACATGTATGAAGAAATTTTGTGTACACTTTTTGACACGATTTTTAAACAATCTAGAGTAAGCTTTGAATTATTGTACCATTAATAAGAAGACTTTTATCGAGCTGTTCTTCCAGTCTTTCCTGTCGTTCTTCTAATTCCAATTCTTCCGCTCTAACCAATAATTCCTTTTCAAAACGTGCCAGTCTTGTTTTTTCACGTACAAGTGTAAACCATTCCTCCATCATCTCAGCGTCATCTCGATTTTCATCATCTGTCAACGCAGTGAAATAGATAGTTAGGCATTATAATGTTTACGAATCAATTATATTTATTGCAAGTATGTGATATACCCAATTCTTCTCCACGCAACTTTTTCTCGATAGACACTCCTTTAGCCTCCAACTGTCTTTGGTCCGCTTCAATTGTCTCGAGTTTTAGTTGAATCTCTTGAATTTCTCTCATTCTAAAAAATTAAATTTTATTTCATTAGAATAGGCATTTTGCTCACGGAAAAAGCATTGGACACATACATAATAGCAAAAAAAAGATAAACAAAGACAAAAGTCAAACCTTCTGGCTTCATTTCGTTGTTGATCAGTCCTTGAACTTTTAGTGGAGCTTTTCACAGGAGCGGCCGCAATGGACAAGTTGGCGACAGTTGTGTCAGATCCTCCAATTTGGACCCCGCAGGTTGAGCTGCTTTCAGTTCCATTGTCATTCAATTTATTTAAATTAGCTCTGCTCGATTTGAACGGTGTTGGACTAGAAGAAAGTTTTTGAATGACCATTTCCGGCTGAGATAAATACGAAATGAATCCAGCTTTTGGCGTTTTGCTGTGATTATTGGAAGAAGAGTCTAATCCACTTTGCAGTGACAACGGAGAAGCCAACATTTCCCTAGATTTAGAATTATTCCGTTTCTCTTTGCTCTGCAGCAGCTTCGGCGTGAACTTCAGTATAGAGAATTTGTCTTTGCTGGGAGACAGTCCGGCCGAGGATGAAGAGGTGTCCAAGTCCCCGTTCCCTTTGTCAACAGAATTGGAGGCACTGGACGATCGACTCGTAAAGAAATCAGAAACAGCTTGAATAAGGCTTCTTCGCCGATCCCGGTCTTTGGACTTTTTCAGTTTCCTCTCTGGGGAATTATTTTCACGTGTAAAATCAGGAACACTAATTCCCCTAAAGGGCTCCGACGTTTGTGCTGGTGCATCGTCAAGCAGAGTGTCAGAGCTAAGTGCTTTAGGCTTACAGTTAGTGTTGGGAGAACATTGCAAATTATTAGGCATTTGTGAACTAGTGTGTACATGAGTGTTATTATTACTGCTGTTACTGGTACAATGATTATTATTAGGGATTATACTGTTAAATGTAGCAGCGGAAGCGGAACGTGCAGTTGACGGTGGACTGCAGTGATGATGCGACTGTGACAGTGGTAGCGGCATCATTGACAACACCGATGCCAATTGATTCCCATCCCCCGGCGTTGTGTGTGAGTAATTACTACAAGAGCTACTAGTACCTGGAAGAGACGGTGCCAAATTCAGATCACTCATTGTGTTGGAGCGCGGCCGGGTGAGCGGAGTATCATTCGTCCGCTCCAGCAGCCAATTCTGGTCATTCCGAATGGTGGTGGTGAATGAGTGAGGAAGAGCATGAGACGGCGAAGAAGTCGGACTGTTTGGCGTGAAATAATTGGGAAATGAACCGGGAATCGTGTCCCAACCGACACTGCGCGCTTTCTCCGGTGAAATCTTTCTTTCTGGAGTTTGGTTCTTGGGAGTGAGTCTCAGTCGGAGGTGCACAAAGTCATCACTTACCAGATCCTCCCCTTCACCCCCCACTGACGAGCGAATGGGCGACGGTTGTGGTTCAGCATAAATGCCACCACCTTCCTTTCTTTTGGGAGAAGCTGCGCTGTTACTTGAGCTGTCATCGTTCGGAGAGACTAAAAACGGGTTTCTCTTTATTGGAAAGTCTACATTATGTCTTATGGACGAAGCGACTGCATCGAACACATCAGAAACTGGACGGCTCTTCTGAAGTCCTTGTTCGGGTTTGCTGCTATTGCTGTGACAGCTGGAGTGGTTACTGTTTGGAGTGGAGACGACAACTGCTGCAGATGGATCGAACACGTCATCTTCGGGCACACTCACTTTCCGACGAAGTTTATCCTTCAAGTTCATGTACTCGTCGGTGGGGCTAAGACCCAACTCTTCGTCACTCTTCAGTCGGGCTCGCTCCCTGGCCGCTTTCCTTGCATTCTCTCGATCGACGATTGTGGCCGTTTTGTAGGATTCCCATTGCTGAATGTTGGGTGTGGGGAATCCTTTGTGGACGTTGAGTGACTTCCCGTTGGCAACGGATCCGCTCATGAGGGCTGTTAAATCAGGCATAGATCTATAGAATGATGGTGCAATACCCTTTTTGTTATTACAAGACGAGGATGAGTCTGAGTTGGAGTCTGTTAGTGCCGGTGGGGTTAAAGGGGTATAAACGGTAGGGTGAACGGGCGTCGGTGGGTTAGTTGCTGATTGGTAAACCTTTAGGGGACTATCGAATTTAGGTAAATCGTTAAATTTTGGTCGGTTACGAAAACGGGGTGATGAGGTAAATACGGGTTCGTAATGAGATTTCCCGGAGCGGGGTGTACCTCCGGATGAAGTGGGCGTGCCAACGATGGGATTGTGATGAATATTGTTGTCGCTGGAGAAGGCGGACGATGAAGATCTCTGACTGACTTCCGCGGAAGATGGAACTGGCTCGGCTAGTGAATCTTCCCCAGAAGTGACTCCATCCACGTTCGATGAGGAATTGTGGTGACTCTCGTCCGTCTCCGTCGTGTCCTCCTCGTGTGAGTGAGACAAAATGGAATTTTGTGACGATCTCCTCGAATCGATTTCATGGTCTTCAGATTTGGACATAACCTGCTCTGAGGAGCCCGACGCGGAGGATGAAGATGCTCCCAGTGGGCTCAGAGAACCACGGGATCCTTTACGACCTTTCTCTGGACTACGACGAATTCTCCCCATCACCATTGAACGTATTAAATCACTTTGCATTACACGTTCTTTGTTGATTTCCTGAATTCTTCTGGCCGTATTTGGCGAAGTGGAAGATTTATTCAAGTCCGCCGACTCATTTTGGAGTTCAATGACTGTCGGCGGAGTGGACGAGGAACAAGGAAGGTTTTTCGGAGAAAGTGCTTTCTCTTTTTTCTTTGGAGAAAGTATTTCCTCCTCGACTTCTTCGTCAGTGGGTCGGAGCGGTTCGATGATATTGTTTCGTGCCCGATCACTCAGTAAGCTAATGGGTGTCTTAACATTAAACGAAGGAACAGCATACGTTGAATAAAGATCTTTAGATTTTGTTGGACTAGAAATACCTTTCATTTTTCTATAATCTAGTGAGTCTCTGGCATTAGAAAAAGGCACAACGCGGTCTAAAAGCGTACAGTTGTCTCCACTAGCTCCTCCTTTCGCTAAAGGATTAACAGTTTCGATAACCTTTGTTTTCACTGAACCACTCCCTTCCACAGGTTCCCCAAGAATTTTCTCTGGAGGTAAAATCGAGTTGCCTAACAGCGGAAGACCCGGGAGGGCAGCACTAACGGATCCAATTGTGGGCGTGCTACTTCTACTAGAACTGACGCTCTCGTGAGAATGTGGATCATCTTCTACATCTTCATCATCAAACTTGGCTAAATGCGTTGTACTGTGTGGTAGTACTTCAGCTTCAAATTCGGGTGTAGACGCCTCAAGTTCATCATCATTTGCCAACTTGCAATAACCTTGCCTCCTGGTCACATTCTCAATGACATCTTCGGGGCTGCTTAACCCATCCACATCCATAAAATCGAACGCCTCTAAATCCAATGCCAACTTGATTTTCCGTTTGTTAATCTTTTCACTGGAGTCTTGTTCTCGCTTCTTCCTCTCGATTTGTTTTTTCTTCAAATTTTTTCGCTTTGGAATCAGATCGTCAGCCAGACTTCCACCATCCACATCTCCATCGCGCACCCAATCAGACAGTTCAGTCTCCAGAAAAATACCCGAGTTGAGCGAATCCTTTGAGTCGGACGAACTCATTCCACAGCTCTTTGAGAATTCCTCTTCCTCCTTTTGTAAATCGGCCGGCAGCTGAATTTGCTCCTGGCAACTGTCTGTCTTATCACTTGTCACATAAGTAGCCTCTCCTTCCACAACTGGTTCTTTTGCAGCCTCTATGTCTACATCCACAGAGTGAGTATTGCCATCCACATCTTCAATTTCAACGCGCGGAGGCTCTCGTATCAATTGCGGGCTTCCAATCTCACCCTCCTCATCATCCAAAATATCGCTGTCATCGTGATCCGTCCCCGTCTCCGTGTTACTGTCCTCATCCTCCATATCGTCGTCCAGCGTCCCCATCTCAATACTCTCGATGATCGTTTTATTCTCCACGACGGGCGTGATTAGCGGAGAATCATCCACAACTTCAGCGCAATTCATTAATCTATTCGTATCAATAATAGTGCTTTGGCTTTCCGTCTCTGATTGACTAATTGATGGGGTCGTGTCCGATTGAGTCGGATGATCAGTTTTCTCACAGCAAATGTTGCCATTGCTCACCGCAACATTTGCCACAACAGGTACTACTAAATCAGGTTTCTTTTCAATCTCTTTCTCACAATCACCTTTCTCCTTCTCTTGCTCCTTCTCAAGCTCCACTTTGACAACTACGTGCTGTGTAGTCGCTGTCGAGGCCTCGATACTCTTCTCCAAGTTCAGTCTATTCATTGTTATCGTATTCACATTATGCTCATCATTGTCGACGTTCATTTTTTCTTTGGTTTCTTGATTACCAACTAACTCATTTTCATTAAGACACCATCTACTCAGCAGCCCACTGCTGCTAACGTTACTCAATTCGGCTGCGTTGCCTCCACCACCGCTACCGCCGCCGCCGTACACACTCCCCAATACCCCACTGGTTAAAATATCTATTGACTTTGCGTTTCCACCTTGGGGGGATATACTTGGTTTATTCTTGAGCTTTTCTGCGCCATCCAGTATGGCTTGCATTGTGGCCGAATGCTTTGCAGCAGGCTGCAAAAGCTTTTGCTGCTCCGAAATCTTGTCCAGATAGCTTCGAAATTGATTTTGAGCAGTTGGATCTGTAGTCTTTTTCGTTCCTAAGGAATTCAGAGGACCCACACCGTGCAGGTACTTTTTCTTCAATTCAAGAGACATCTTTGAAGCGAGTACTTCCGGATTATGACGGAGTGGTACCCATTCTTTTGGCACTGCTGTTACTCGGGGAAGAGGACGTTCTGGGAATCCCATTTTAACAGGTTCTACTATCCGGTGGTTCAAGTCTTCCAATTTGGGAGGTGGGGGTTGTCGGTTGTTTTTGTTCGTACTGTTACTGCTTCGTCCATCCCTTTTTGGAGGAGTTTGTGTGTGACTTAATGGAACGGACTCAATCATACGGGTAACTAATTGTTCGGGCTCGTCTACTACTATCGTTGGGATTTTTCCTGGAACACTGTGTGGGGGATCTTCGGCGAACTCGGAGTCTGTTTCTATTTCGGTCGTACTCCCTCCACATTCTTCTTCTTCATCGTCCTCGTCATCCTCTTCATCCTCGTCGTCCTCCTCCTCTTCACACGACCCGTCCTCATCAGAGGCTTCGCCGGAGGCCACTTCCGTATCTGAATCTGAACTTTCTCCATCCTTTTTCTTCAACAGATCTTGGTCAACTAAAACAAATGAGTATTTACAGAAATTATTTTAACCAAAAAGGATATATTACACCTTCTATTATACATACATTAAGTATTTCTTTTTATGATGATTTGGGCAACTGACAGAACGTTATAGTATTATTTAAAATATTTTCATCATCAGCTGTGCTGAAATATTACCTACTGCCGGGTCTACTAAAGCCGGAGGATGAAATACTTGATTTTGTTCTTCTTTGTTCCCTTCTGGAGTGACATCGTCATCGTCACTAAAAATTACAATTGTGCAGTGAGTTAGAATAGTTTTCATGATAGAAACGGAATTGTCAAATTTATCCATAGCCAACCACTCCCACCAGTTCCATAAACTGCTTGCACTTTTTTTTAGCTTTGAACCTTGAAAGCACTATATATTGTACTTTAAGGGCCGAATAAACGCATGACAAAGTAAAACTAGTTTCGAATATTAAAGTAACAGCAAGAGGATTTTCGATTTGCGCCAGTTTATTAGTGAACAATGAGGTTTAGTGTTCTCAAGTAAATGCATACACAGCTTAGAATTAGTGGTGGCGGTGGTAGCGCTCGCTAAATATGACAACTATTTGCAAGCAGTGTACTGGTTACATCATTATTTCAACATAGCAACCTACCTCAAATCAGACGCTTCGTCCGAAGTATTATTATCAGCATTAGAGGCTCCAAAATTTCTGTCTGTCCACTCATCCTCATCCATTTCTCCAATTAACTCCTCTTCAGAGGCAAAATCGACAGAATTTTCAAACTCAACTCTCTCAGGCGTTGTTCCTCTCTCATCCATCTCTGACAGAATCTACCAAACGAAACATACATAGCCCGATGATAAATCTCCCTACCACACTTACTACTATTATATACTCTCTCACGAATGCCAACGACAATGGTCCATTCATTCATGAATCTGTTATTCGCCAATAAGCATATACATATAGATACATACAGAGATTATAGCGTATTACTTTTGTGTGCATTTGTGTGTGGGTGGGTGTTGTAGAGAAAGGGTAGGCTGGTGTTGGTGCTCTATGCTACTAATACCTCTTACGTTGTGAAACATTAATAAATAAACAAACAGATGCCAGTTACATAGCACTACTAAATAAGGCATTACTTCATCGGTGCATTCAAAAGCCCATATATTTCTTCAATGTGACTCGACAACAGAACAGAGCAAGTTATGTAACGTGTTCACCAGCAGATGAAAAATGAAAACAGTGCAAAAATGAGTAAAGAAAGCCGAAAGAGTTCATTCCGGCAAAGAATACTTAATAAATAGTAGTAGAGGTGGAGATAGAAACACAACAAGTCATAAAATGAATTTATATAATATACTGCTACGAAGTGCAATCAAGAACTGTAGAATTAATGGGCTAGTAGTAGTGTATTTATATATGGCATGGAAAATCATAACATGCAACCACAACAAAGTAACATTTATTTACTGTAATAAACCAATGATTGGCAGTTTACAACAGATAAGTAATAAGTGCAAATTGAAAAATTCCTTCATAGATAAGATGAAACACATAGTATGTGTAGTAGTAGTAGAAGAAGAAGAACAAGCGACGCAATAATAATAATAATAAAATCACCTCATATCATCGTAGTTCATAGAGATGTAGATATAGAAGGGAGTAAAAGTAAAGAATGGCAAAAGATGGAAACTAAACAAACGCTAGTAGAAGATAAAAAGGGGTGCATTTACTTTTTTCTAATTAAGAATACGTAAAATGAGAGAGAGAGAGAGAGGGAAAAAAGCAGTTTTACCCGCTGTAAAAATTCTAGGATAGTAATAGGTAAGTAATAGTTTACAACAGCGCACAGTGGTAGCCTTAGGAGTAGGTAGATCTCGAAACACCTGAACAGGTGACATGCGTTGAAATGCCGATAGAATAATGAATTCATGTCGTGAGCTGCGTGGGAGTGAGATGTGCAGGTGCATATTGTAATACGTACTGCTCTGCACCATTATGTGTAGAATATATCTTGGGTAAATATTAGTATTTAAACGTATTTTTAAGTAGTGTTTAGGCAATTGTAGTACATTTTTCATAACATAATAATAATAGTGAAACTCAACAAAATTTACGTGGCTGCACACCAGAAAAAACAACGATATATAATTCAATAAACTATCAAGTCCGGGTAACCCTGTTGTATGTATTTTACAACTGAATATGTATAGGCACTGCAAAAATCACATAAAGTTCATACGACTCCTTCTAAACACATTATAACACGTATAATCTCCTTAAATACAGTTTTATATATCCTGGTGGTATGTTTCTTGTAGCCACTAGTAGATAAAAACATGTGGTATCGGTACAAATAAATTACATTATACTGTGGGAGAATAATACCTCCTCTTTTAACCATGTATTCATGTATTATTCAAATACATTTTATGTAAATTCGTTTTGTGGTACTATTTCTGGTGAGTATCTACCTTGTTTCTTTTGTCACTGTCGCTTTGCAGTCAATATTTAGTACTTTAGCTAGGAGGTTTTGTGCAAAGTTGCCGTTGCACCTTATTGGCATTGATTTTTGGCATTGAAGGGTGCAACGTTTTGAAGAAGTTCCACACATCAGTTCAAAATATTAAGTGCAAAGCTGCGAAGACCTGTAAGTGTACCACCCCTTGTGAGACAGCTAGGTACTTTATAATAACAATAAGAGAATTGGGGTTTATTTGCAACGTGGAACGACTAAATATATATATAAATATAAACACTAGTACTACATATATAACTACTAAAACAAATGAGCTAAATGTATGTAAAAAGCTAGAGCCACAAAAAGCAGTTGAATGCAGTTAAATTCTACACTCGAATATAATGGTCATCAATTAATTAATTAAATTCAAGATTCAATCGAAAATCTGAAGAAATGCCCACGTAAAAGCACAACGATAACTCCAATCAGACTGAATTGGCTTTTTATCGATGTTAATGTATTGATAACAAGAAAAACAATTGCATTACTTCAAATGAAGAGTATTAAATTGACTTAATGTGACACTGTAAACTCGAAGCTGTTCTCAATAAGGGCACATTTGTGATAAGTAGGTGTGTATAGAATTTTTGGTGCTTCCATATTTGACCCGTAACTTGCAGCAGTGAAAGTATAATAAATAAGTAATGGTATGGTAGGTAGGTAATTAGAGATCACATATAAGGCTCTCGATAATAAATTCACGAATCTCAGGCGGACTGATGAGCAGCGAGATTCCAAGCGTGATGCAAACAATAAATAGGAACATGACGGACTTTATAGGAGCTATGAAGGTGTACTCTAAATTTAACAGTTTTTCGGACTCGTAATTGTCATTGACATTCAAATTGATATCGGTGCTACTTGTCTCATCGGTGCTCCCAATATCACCAACCACACTGACCTGATGAGGCGTTGGTACAATCAGACGCTTGTCTGACGAGTATTTATTGTCTTCGTTGATGGCTAGGAGGTCTTGGTCATATTTCTTCCATCCGTTCACCCTCACATGCTGGTAATGAGGTGTGCAATAGAATCGTTCCCCATAACGACCCTCCCGGTCAAATACGTAATTCCCTGTACAATTTAGAAATAAAAACTAATTTTAAAGAATTTAATTTATCTAGTTTTACACAAGACTCCACATTTCCAAATTTTGGGGGCATGCACACCCATAACTACAATAGTTTGTGTAGTATCACTGGCACGGTACAATAATTCAAGCACGTTAAAAGGTAAATGATTGCATCTAGACTGACACCCCCTAGTTCTCCTTGACACGGGCTTACCTACGCGAAGAGATGTGTTACAATATTCGCAGCGGAAACAGTTTCGATGAAAGAATTTCCCTTCTGCGGTCATTCGCTCGACGACGTAAACCCTTTCTGTGCAAAAGTGACATGACTCTGACCCTCCTTTTTTCGGAAACTCGAATACAGGGCGAGGAGCCTATAGAGGCAGTACAGAGAATATTAATGGTCAGTAGATTTCATCCCGAAGATATGCATTTTAATTTACTGTAAGTGCATTGCATTTTTATTGCATTTTTAATGTCTCTCTGCTCTCTGCTCGGAGAAGAAGCAAGGCAAGACAGCAATGTACAAAACACATTGAGATTGAGACGCCTATCCCAACCTATTCCGACTTGCGAACAGACATTTTCAGTTTAATTTTCACGACTATTGTGCAATACTATAAAAAATTGAGCTGATGTAGGCTCATTGTATTCTTAACTACAATGTCATGATGTACACGTTATACTTACAACAAAAGTAAATAGATATTACAGCAATCGAGTCTTATATAGTTACACATTCCGTTCCACGCACATAAATAAACAAATGTCTCGAGTCAGGCTTCTACCCGTGGATAGTGAAATGAACGAGCGCAGATATACTAACAGAGATAAATAGCAAAGAACGGTTTGGTATATGTCTAGACACCACTGTAGCTTCTATACGCGAGTCAGAGAGAGACAGAGAAACAGAGAGAGCAACCCGAAGTTCCTCGCACAGCTTATTTTCTACGATTAGGATTAGTGTTGGTGGAGTTACTACAAACTCACAGCTTTAGGAGCGACGGCCTCCGCTTCTTTTGGTCTCTCCAACTTATGAACGAGTTGTTCTGCCATTTGTGACACTTTGTTGCAGCCTCGTTGCCCAACTTCTAATGTATTACCCTCCTTTAATTTGTTGCCCAACTTTTTCACAGTTTCTTCAAATAGCTGCAACCTGTCATTATTTTTGTCGGACGCTCCGCCTTCCATTTTCCGTTTCATCGCCTCCCGCTGGATAAAAGGAAAAAAAAACTTTGTGAAAAATACGTAGGTATATATATATATATATATAGAAGACTTTTTGGCTACATGTGAATTCAAAGTGCTACTACTTATTTTTCACTAAATGTGAAATGAGTAGTGCTACGACATAATACGATTAAATGTGCTCCATTTAGTTCTCTCTCACCTTATCGTCAAAAGCTTCCCGAGACCACTTTGGCACTTTGTCTTCTCGATCCTTTTTTACTTGGGAGTGACCTTTATTCTCTGCTATTTTCTTTTCGATGAGTTGAACATTCCAGTCACTTTTTTCAATCTTACCAATGGCACGAACTAGGTCTTTAGGCTTTTTGTCAATATGCCTTGAGCCTTTTAGTTTCTCTTCTAAGTCTCTGGCTAATCCTGGTACATGCTTTTCGCTATCTGAAACAGAATGTCCACTTAAGGAAGCTCCAATCGTTGTTTTGATTTCTCGCCCCTGTACCCAAAATAGCAAACACTCATTTAAATCCTTATAAGGACACAACTCATCAACAACAGTAATAAAAAATTAAACAGCAATGAATGTAGCCGTTCAAAACCATTATTGCTCAGATACTCTTTCAAACAATGCCATTTTCTAATTACAACAAAATGAATGACAGATTAGTTTTTGTAGAAAATCTCATCTCGCAAATTACTTGTGGTTAGTTTATGATTGACGAGGAGTTATTATTACGTAGGTGGAAAGAACTGTGGACGAACAAAACAGACAATAAGAACAATGTGTGAGTATAATCATGCCATTAGGTATTGTATTGTCAATGTGAACTCTACCTAAATCCAATCTAAATCAACGTAAACCACTCAACACGCTTTTGTGAGTCAACAACAAACGTATGTGGCTTACAACAAGTTTACGCTCAAGATTTTCAATTCGAGCTTGAAAGTCGGGAGCGGTCATTCGATACAGATGAAAAGTATAATCTTCGAAAGGTGCATCCTCGTCGTCCTCATCCACTCCTGTCTCATCGATCTCACCAGAACGATCATTCAATTGCAACAACCTCATACTTTTTATAAAACGCTCAGTTTGAAAAATACGATCTTGAACACGACGTCTTTGTCGTTCTACTTTATTTCTTTCTATTTCTTGGCGACGGCGCTCCCGTTCCTCCCAATCGAGAGGTTGGGCCGGACTAATAGAACGTTTTTCATGGAAACCGTAAGTAGTAAATGGTGGTTTTAAACAAACGTCGCTCGCATAACTCACCGATGCGCCTCTTGAGCGTTCATCGCTTCGTCTTTTCTTGTGTCTGCGGGAAGTTTCGCTGTCCCCATCTCGGCTTTCACGTCCAGAGGACGAGAGACGATTGCGACGACTGATGGGCTTGGCTGAACACAAGATATGAATCAAGATAAAATGAGCCCAAAAGATCAAAGTACACATCTTTACATCACATAAATTAGTAGTACAAGTGTTCAAGTACAGTGGACCTACCTGATCCGTGTTTGACGACGACTGCAGGACGTACATTATATTTTAGATGACTATGACTAGATCGTTGTTCCTGTTCGTCCAATTCATCGCTATTATCCTACATAAAAGCATGACACGTTCCTTAACCAAATGCAAGAATTTCATATATTTATACATTTTAATATAGTTTAATGAATTAAAAATGCTTACCACTCTTGGGTATTTTATTTGTGGAATTTCTCCTCTAAAAATTTCGTATATTTGAGACAAGTAAGCAACAAGACTAAGAAAATCAGAGGATGGACACTGAACCGAATCAAATCCACTCATCACCTACACATTATGAAAAACGGGCTTTCAATGATACCGCAACAATGAAAGAGAAAAATGCTTCCAACGGGGTAATGCAGGATCTTACGTGTGTAAGCCCATATTCTTCATTAAGTAAATCAAAAGCTTGTTGGTTGCGAAAAGCTGCCGTGTCCAACGGGTCCACGTTCTCTTCAGAAGGTAGGGGGAACTCTATGAGATCGGGACGGAAACGATGAATAATTGCTGAAAGCACATCACCCCGAACAAAGGCATCACGAACATCACTAACTTCCAATCCATAACACATAACTTGGTCCCTGAGCCAACTGAGCAATGAATCAACCGCTATCACAGAATCTGCAGACACACAAGAAAATCATTTGCAAAGCGATAACAATAATATTTCATTCGAAATGAGAATGCGGTTTCACTGTAATCTAATATTTGATACATCATGTAGTAGCAGTAGTACAAACGCATCATCCTCTATGTATTCTCCTCCCACTACTATTACGTCGATTATTACTATTACCTTGTATTTGATTATGCAGGAAACTATGTGAGAAACAGGTACATCATCGCAATCTCCTCTACTTTATGTAAGAAGAGCAGAGGAGAGCCGTTCAATATTATTTATTAACATTTCAACTGCAGAATGTACTACTACTGCATGGAGATACGTGTAAAAAAGAAGAGTGGTTAAGTTGAGTATGGTTGTCCATACAAATCTTGGCCACAACACAACATATTCATGTCAAAACAGTTAATAGAAATGGAATATGAGAAGAAGTTCTTCCTACCCCGTCTTCTCTTCTTGCAAACTTTCTCCACTTCCATTTGCTGCTCAAGTGTGCCATCGACAACATCAGGGACTTTTTCATCGGTATCGTACAGAGACTTGACTTGAAAAGGCATGACGACTCGCAAGTTGAGGTTTGGGTACCTCGAGTGAGGATCTATTGTGTAGCCCATGTGCTCTTTGTTCAAGTTTTCGGGAGTGGTTTGACCCAGTAAGCGGTAAATTGATTCTCGCTCAGCAATCACTTCAAGCATTGGCTTAATCCCACTTGCCCAACCTCTCAACATCCAGCAGGCATCAAAAGAGCTCAGAAATCCTCTCGCACAACCAGAACCAGTTGGCCAAAATGGCTGAGTTATACACACAATCAAGTATAAACAACTAATTCATCTTTCATATTACTTACTATATGCTATAGTACGCAATCTACTATTATTACTACGTGCTCACAAGGCAGGACGTCACTCTCGTAGTGGATATTTAAATCTCGAGAATAAATAATATATAAAATGAAATATACAATTTATTCCATGCCGAAGATAGAGGGTAGAGAGTGATGAGCACAGGAAGACAAGAGATCACACTCTAACAATTCATTATCAGCGCATAGGTAAAGAAAATCAAAGAAAAATGTTTCGTTTAAACGTACTTCCAATAAGCTGTCACCCACAAGCGTCATGAGGAGCTTGTGACCTTTACGTTGAACAACACGGCATGCATTTTCTGCGGCGTACCTAGACATAATGTAACACAGTATCATTAGTTAGGTCATTAGAGAGTATAAAGTATGACTTACGGAATGCAAGTCACACCACAGAACATGGTGAACCACTAGAAATAGAAGGGTCAAGCACGGATGTGTAATTTCTGTTTCATTTTTACAGCTAATTAAAAAACAGTAAATAACATAATTGTTCTTACGGATGCTGTAATGTTGGTATGTGCAGAATAATCACTTAATATTATCTTGTATCAATTATATATCTAACAACAAAATCAACATAAAGGGTAATAATTCGGTATAAAAAAAGCAAATCGGGACATGTAAAATAATTGCTGCTCATTACAAAGCATCCCGGACCAAGACATCTGTAGTAGCCCAGAATTTGTCAGACAAAAAGTGGATTTATCGCTAATGTGACTCAGCGGATTATGTGCACACGTTCTAATTACAATAATTGTATTGCATCAAATATTCAATGAAATATCTGTGTGTCACGTGAAGTGTACATTGTTCAGGATGTTGACTGAATCAACTAATACAAAGATTATGAATATTTTGATTTTCAGATGATTCTCATTCAGAATCAATTCCGTCCCAAGAACGGTTTTTCACTTGTGGATTTGATGTGTCCTTTCCTTCGATCACCCGGCGGACGTAACAAGCTGATAACTTCACTGATGCGATATGGTATGCCGAGTGAAGGTTGTTTGAAAGAAACTACTACGCAAGACGCTTTGTGCCTACATCTTCGCCCATCTGACCTTCTAATTGAAGATAGTCTTAGTGTCGAGGAAAGTTTACATACTGGCCAGAACAAGTTTACTTATTGTTTCCTAATTATTAACTGTACATGCACAAGAACAATGCTAATTGTTATTTTTAGGAAGAACAAACTCCATCCATTTCCTCTACAGCAGCCGTTTAACCTCCCGAGAAGACTACTACAATAGTCAAAATTGTAGTAAATTGGATTGACTACAACATACGTTACATGTTCTGATTTTATTTTTGTTTGTTCATAATTAAATAGATTAGACCCTTTATGTTGGTTTTGTTTTTAGATTTATAATTGATATAAGATAACTCTATGATTATTCCTCTCATACAGCACATACCATCACTACAGCATCCGTAACTACAATTATGTTATTATGTTTTTTAGTTAGCTATAAAATTAAAACTATAATAGAAATTACACATCCTTCTATCGTTAGTTCCTCAAGTGGTTCACCCTACTCTGTGGTGTGACTTGTGTAGAGTCTCACATCGCAGTGAAGTCAAACATCGCCACATCAGGTTGACCGTAATGGTTCACGGCAAACTCTAAGTTTGGCAATTGATTTTCTGTTGAGAATCTAGCCGCTTCCAACGCATAATACATGAGGGCCTCGCTGCTGATGTTTTCATGAGAAAGAAGTTTTGCCGTGTCAGCGTGATCCTGCATTACAATGAGCATTATGTATTCATAATTAGCATACATGAAGGCATATATATGTAGCTATAGTTTTGTATGTAGTGTTTTCATGTGTACTTTTAGTAAGACACCACTTGATGCATAATACTACTACTACATCGTAAAAACTCATTGAACAAACGATTCTCTCACACGTACGAACCACACCAGATCACAATAAATAAGAAAAAGTACACTCGTAAAACCTAATTACATGAGTAACGATATTGAAATCCGAAAATAAATCACATTATTTGCGTAAATAATGCAGCCTATCATCGTAAAGTTTTTACGGATGTTTTACGACGTGTGAACGATGAATGGCTCCAGTACGTAGATGGCACTATGTCAACAGTGTATCATTTAATAGGATAAAATGTTAAGTGATACGAGGCATTTAAAGTTCAAACCGAGTGGTTCAATGTAAAAGTAGGAGGACGTATTTCCTTCCGCATCAGGGGGCTTACCACGTATACACAAGATACGAGTAGTGCAAATATCTTACTTGGAGCAAGACACCTTTGCAGAGAAGGCTCTGCTTCTTGGCAGTCATAACGAAGTAGTGAGTTTCATCTTTGTAGTAGACGATGTTCTCCAAATCAATGCCGGTGGCTTCATTTAGGTCTTGAAAGAATTTCTGGTTAAAAATATAACTGACTCCGCTGATCTCCTTAACTCTCGCCTCTGCTTCCGTGTGTTTATTTATGAAATTGGCTGTGATGGCTATCGCCAATTTCGCTCGTAACGCCTTCCGCTTGAAACCGTCTAAAGTGTTCCTCCGACCGTCTGCTCCAATAAGAACATCGAAATTGTAGTGACAGACGGGATGATCTGCCGGTGAAGTAATTGCTCTCCAGCCCTCATTCTCCGTGGCTTCCCGTAAACCATCAAATCCCACACCTTCATGAATCTCGACGCCGAGGAGCAGTGCCACTTTCAGCAGAATACATTGTAGTTGACGAATGCTGATATGATCTATAGAGCCAGCACAGAATTTCCCATAGAACTTCTTGGCTCCCAGTGCCTTCAGATCTGTGATCACAAACGGCCACAAATGTAGCACGTTATTTCTGGAAAACCGATCGCGCTTCTCCACCAGCACCACTTTAGCTCCCAGAAGTTGAGCCTCGATAGCTGCTCGCAGTCCGCACGGCCCAGCTCCGATTATCAACACCTACACACCATAATAGACATCGACATGTGACACAGATTCAATCAATGCAACCAGAAGACGACCGTGATTGGCACGTCCGTCCTCACCACTGCTTCCAATACTTAAACTGTGAAATCCACACTAAACCACCACTACATTTCGTTTTTGCATCATCGTTAACAAGAAGGATCAACGTACCCGAGTTCCATAGCACGCCTTCCCTCTAGCATAACATTTGTGAGAGGCTCTCTTCTCGAATTTAGACCACAGCCCTTGTGCTCTCCACGATGACAACTTTGCCTGTAAAATTCACAGTAAGCCCCATTATTTACACAGTGCATTGTACTACTACCATTGTTTTTCGCTCGATGGAGACCACTGGGAAGAAAAAGAAGAAAATCGTAGCTTCATTCATATTATATGGCGGTGGTAGCTAAATATACGCATGTGCTTAGTTTTCTGGCAAGATCTTCAAGGTATACCCTAACAGCTGCACAGAGAAATCAAGTGATTCTTCTCAAATATAAATATAGTGGTTAAATGTCGTGCTACATTACGCAAACCATGAAAAGTATGACGTCGATCTGGCTATTAATATATCTGTGCACGAGTTGGGGTTGGGAATTCGAAATTGATGAACGAGGAAGTCAGATATAGGCATTACGTAACTCGACCAACCAACAAACAAAGTGAAATTAGAACTTTTTATGCATTAGACACTTGACGCGGGCAAACGGTTAAGCTTACAGTAGTAACAGAAAGGACTGTTTAGCACACAGAAGAGCAAATAATAATATTAAGTAAGTTGCCAACCTTGAGTCGCGGATAGAAGTCTGGAAAATGAGTGGGCTTGACCCTGATGACACTGCAAAGGTGACGGTATTGACTGAGGATCGCTTTCAAGGTGTTGGCACTGCAGAATTTATCGAAGATATCAGATGCGAGCGCAGACTCGGGTGAAACAACTCTTCGAGGATCCATTATTCTCTCTTCTGGTGGCTGAGTTGACGCCGATGTCTTTTGGTGGCTGACACAATCAAAAGAGCCCCTTGTGCTGCTTTATGCTGTGACTATCCAGGCACCAGACCAGGCTCAATGAGACGAGCCCATCAGAGTCACTGAAATGACGGTGAGTTTAGTCCACACCCGTTTCTCTTGTCATCCTCCTCATGATCTCCGCGTGTCTGCTGCTTTCGACTACCCCTTCAATATTGGATTCGAGAATTAGAATCGGACGTAACGCGACACGAAGCACAGTGTCCAGTCACCCAATTTTTCTTTCAATTAAAATCTTTTTTCCTCTTACTCCCGTCCGTCACTTGTGCAACCAACTGTAAGACAAACAAAAAAACACAACCCTTTAATCCTGGAATAGAAACGACAAAATTTGTATGCGTCATCTCAATACCAGCTATCGCCGCACACCATGGAGAATTAGACAGAGTTCGTACTACGTGTCATGCTAGTCACATTCGACTTCACTTGTCACTACTTACTTAAGTGTACGGTACGGTACATACACATTGCCTGCCTACCATAAACTGCACACACTCACAATTAGTTAAAACCATAGACTGTATTACATTGGTACACTAAGTACGTCACAGCCGTCACCACGTACGCTAGCTAGCCCACAAAATTTAGTTCATAATTGATAAGACATCTCTAGAAATATGTAGGTATGTCTATTCACGTGAAATGAAAGCGTCAATGGACACGAACCACAGAACCCGTGCCCACACACACAAAATAGTCCTCTGGGTACTCGTAGCATAGCGCACCTCCATATAATAAACATAAAAAAACATTATAACCATTCGTTCTTTGTCTTTGTACATCTTTGCAGTGCAGTACACAGCACACATTATTATTTGGTATGCATGTATATTTTGTGCGTATCCTGACACTAAATAAAAAAGCATTCCTTAGACAAACCGCAGTCTGCATATGTATGACGTTGTGTTGCAGAGCAATTATGGAATTGTTCACCTCGTATATTTAAAGCCCTGAGGTATTCCTAAAACATTGTGAGTTACGGTCCTATTGTCCAACAGTCCAACATAACGTAATAAAATAACTTAGGCAGTCTCCCATTCTTCAATATCTGTTCACTACTAATTAGCCGAGTTTCACTATTTCACTAAATGTTCATAAGGTGAGGAAAATGCTTGTTAATTGCTTTATGAGCCAACGTGAATTTAATAATCTTCAAATAGTCTGGAGCAATAAAAAGTGTACGTCTTTAAACATTCATGTTTTACGTAGATGGTAGTAGTGCTATAGTGCTAACACTTTAATTCACAACCAGCAATAAAAGTTGACTCCGCAGCACCCGTACCTTCTCTACTCTACCCTACTCCATCAAACATTTTCCAATGTCTTAACTCTTTTCTCCATAAAATACACTTTTCAAAATCAAAGCACATTATCAGTTTCATTTTTGAATAACTACACACCCCCTATACAGATTATTTTATAAATGTATACTTATACACTAATATGTGGTCAAATATTGTAACGCTTCTAGACCTACAACTAGGTTACTACCAATGTTGGTAGACACTAGACACTGGCAGTTGATGAATGCTTCTATAATTGACTTTATGCTTATTCTATACACTTACTAGCCGTTTAGCGGGCAACGTACTGAAGGACTTGCATATTCAGTGTCCAGTTATAAGGGCATTAAAGGGAATTTACTTAAATGTGTTGCATGTCATTCATTCAACTAGCCAACACAACACACCCATTAATGATGGACTCATTTTTACATACAGATATGCTTTTGTTTCGAATTCCATGAGAGATAACATTTCAATAGCGAACCCTATTCGCTAAATCCCTTTACGCCTATACAAGCAGAGGACAGTCAATTCACCACAACAATTATATAATGTATACATATTATGAATTTTAGGCGATTCTCTCACAACCACATAAAAACGCAATGCATGCACACGTTGGCATTGCCTAGTGTTGATAAAAACCTCGTCACTATTTCGTAATAGCAACAAAACGCATTCTGTTTGCGTATACATTTATTTATATTTACACAGTAAACATAAAAAACTGCGGCTGTTCAGCAGATATTGCACCACCGGCACCATTAACTGATATTATTACACTCTGTCACATAAGCCGTTCAGTGTTGCTCTACTAGTCTCGAAGGAGATTTGGCCCAAAGTCAACACTTATTTTGATACAAGAAAAGTGTTTATTCTCTTCCAATTTTATAAATATCATCGAGAGTCGATTCAAAAGTGTAACAACAACCAGTCGTTTGATGGAAAGGTACGTAAATACAGAAAAAGGATTCTCTGGTCGTCACACAATCTTTCATATTTGTTCCACTGCTAATAAGCACACTTAAAGCGTACAGACAATAATGGTGCCAAAAAGTACCCGTGTCATGTGTACTGTATTTTAGTAGATTTTATCGAATGAATATCTGCTCAATTATTTATACTAAAACAGTAGGATGAGCTACATCAATAGTTTCGTCTATCCGTATAGAGAGGTATATTTCATCAAATCAAAAGGACTATGCAGACCAGTGAATAGCCAGCGGACAATGGGGAGTAGAAGAGAACTAAAGCGTGAAGAGAATCCAATTTCAAAGTCAAGGCAGTTCTTTTCCTGTGGTCTGCCTACGTATTTACTTGTCTGTCTGTTTGTTGGAATTCAAATACACACATAAGCATATAACCATTGAATTGAGACTGAAGTCCGTTTCATGTCATGAGCAAGAGAGAAGACATTACCAGACTCATCTCATGCACATTGACTCTGACACAATCATTATCTGCATATTCCATCATATCCTCATCTGCGTTCCCTACAAAAACGACATGGAATAATAGAATTGAAAAAATCCACCGTAATCCTTGTTCTGTTATACAGTACTTATACATATATATACATGAGTGTGTAGTTTGTGGGGGGATGAGCGACTGGACTGATGAACTGCCTGTAGAAACAGTCAACAGAGATTGTTAGCGAGCGAAGGTGGAGGTGTTACTCTGCCATTACATGTTAAGATAATCAAACTAACCATCTATTCTATTCACTTCTCTCTACTATTTGACTGTTCCAACTCCAACGTGTATCGCACTACGCACTAACTTTTAAGTATACACCAGGCGATTTTTTCTCATTGTCAGTGAATCACTAGACTTACACTTTGCGTAAGTCATTCCCAGGTTGTAAAATACTTTTGAATGGCAATGTATTTCATGCACTATGCTGTCTAACCACCGCTCTTTCTGATGTTCGCAATGTACAAAGGCCTCCACAGTACACACATTCATGACATCCGGCCATTGACTGATCCGGTCAAAGAGTAAAGAAACGAACTAGTACGAGTATAACCATTACATTACTGCTACTCTCATCATGTCCGACACATAACAGAAAAATTATGAGTAAATGAGTCGCTATCTCTCGCTATATGTATATTATTTTATATGTGCTGTGAACGCACAATACTTTGGCCACACAATAGTAAGTGGGCAGTCATTTCCACTGTCTAACTTATATGGAAGTGCGGCGTCTGTGTCCAATGGACAGTATCGACAAAACTTTTAGAGCCGGAGACAGAGAGACTGCATTGAATTAATCGCAGATATATCGATGTCCACCTCTCTGCTCAGCTGTACCACAAAATATTCAGTTTCTTTCGCTGCTCTCAATCGATTCTGCGCTAAAAACAATTTCAGCATGTAAATATTTACAAATGATGTCCTTCCTAAATATACACACATCGCTAGGATTGCATTGGCATTGAGTCAAAACATGTCGTGCTCACAAAGGAAAAGTGCAACTCGATTTCTGCAAGTTTTCTGTTCCACTCTCCCCACTCTGCTCGCAAACAATGGATAATAAAATCAATATAATGAATTTGTGTGTCGCGAATGGAGAGCTTAAAGGTTAAGCTCAAATGCAAATTGTTTGTACGTATATGTAGCCATTCAGAGTATACACACATGCAGAAATTGTGTTATTATGGTTGCTAATGAATTCAATGCTGAATGTGCACTCTCAAAAGCAAATCCATGACAGACAGGTGAACTTTTTATTCTATGAACTTGGCTTGTAGCATAGAGTTAGAATAATTTCTAACCATAGATATCCTCCCAACACTCTTCCGCAACAATTGTCTTTCACGCAATCACAGCAATCAGCCAGAGAATAGCTTTCAAGTAATTTCTATATTGTCTGATGAATTAATGATAATTGTAAAATGGTAACCTTTGTGTTATCATAACTTTGTGTTATATGAATAAAGTAACTTGCACGTAGAGCGGTACGCGTCTTAAATAAGAATAAATTCAGTCAATTCACAATGGTGGCAGAGGTAAATATGCTCATTCTGGTATCTGATCAAAAATTGATTTCCCATTTCACTCTTTCTGAATGGTTCTTGAATGTGGCCTGGAAAGTAGCGTTGGGATTCCCCAAATACAATTCCGGCGATCGATAGGCAATTCGCGGCCAGGCCAACTACCATACTCCGCGGAAAGAGTTATCAAATAACGAACTTCGACACTAAATTTGAGTTAACACAAGTTCCCATCATTTCGATACTTACTGGAAATAGAATCGAGCTAACTGAACAGCTGCTCGTATCGTTTCCTTTTTATTGGATTGCTATAACATAGGCCCAACACACAACATATTATCTCCATCTTGACTTGTCAGAAAATGTCAATGCACGTCTATGAATTGCAATTGCAATCACACACGTCAGCAATCGGTGCTTACATTTGTCGAATCTGCACAATCCTATTAGCCTACTACTGTAGCCCGGACTACCAGCTCTAGCCAGAACACTCTTCTTACGTCTTCATGAAATCAGTGCCAAACAGCCCGTGTTCCTTTCTCGTTATTTTCAAATCCACGATTCGATACATATTCACTAATATTACACAGTTCACCGTTCAACTTTAGGATACGTTGGTAGAGTAGATCACAAGTTAGAAATCACGAGTGTTTAAGTCGCAGTCAAATGAATCCTGTAAAACCACAATTCCGCGTGACATGCAACTTTCCGTTGATTAGGGTACTTCATAGGGGCAGCCTGAATGAACATTTCACTAAATACCCCTGCCTGGTCGTGATTGGCGTCATTTCGACCCGAATCCCACACATTAGAATACACCCTTAGCAAGCACTTATTTGACAATTTTGTCATATTTAGCTTTTTTGTCAACGATGTAGTCGTAGGAAATAATAGTAAATAAAGGCAAACATGAGATTTTCTCTCCCTTCCGCCCTTTTGTACATTTCTACACGAGTTTACTAACACCGGATTTAATCGACTCTCTACCTACATTTAGATAAACCAGCCGTTATGTAGGGTCCTAACAGTAATCACGGTATTTGTCTGCCAATTAGGCAGAAAAAGTTTCGGGTATCTCAAAGAGAGAATAAAAATTTCTCAACATGTCTTAGAGCACGACATGATTAAACTACGCGCATAAAGCTCAACTTTTCTCATCGTTATCGTTATCGTAATTTTCTTTGAAGAGAAGAACGTAGGTAAGCTGAAACGATTCTAGAAGATGGAGAAATGCAGAGTCCTATTACATGCACCTGACAGTCAAATATACTCCCAAACAATACACAAACAATTTCCTTTCATGTCTCCACAAATTGTCCCGTTTAGTAGAAACGAATCCAAGAGACCCCATCGTGCCGAAAGATTATCTAGCTGATACATTCCTTTGTTTTAGATATATATTTAGAGATTTACAGTATTAAAACACCACCCATCAATAAATACCAATAACAACCAGCTTCCAACTCCTCATTGTCGAATATTAACCATGTATACATACATTATGTACCGTACCTTCTTGTAACCCTACGATTATATTCATTCATCAAAATGCTTGGCAGCATTCCCTTCTTTTTGAAATAGCATATTTACCGATGAATAAATCCCCCCAAAAAACCATTCAATTGGTCTTCATACAGAAGATCAACAAAAACTTAAAACATTTAAATATCTGAACCATTCTCTAATTCTCAATCCCAACTAAAATGCACGTGCATCTATTTAGTTGCTTAAATTCCTCTTCACTATCACTAAACTACGAACCAGCAGGTAGACCTTCCACATTCCCCTGATCACTGCTCACCTACTGCCGCAGGGAAACAATATGATAACCGTCGTAGTACTTGTAATATTACAATTTGTAATTTACAAATGTAAGCGTATATTGCACATAATTGCAGCTAGATAAAGTCACAACTAATTCTTAGTGCTAAAAAACTGGCTTTACAAACCAAAATCAAAGGAAAGCAAAATTTCATTTATTATTCCATCTGTACGACATTGTCTGGTTGCTGCTATTACGTTAAATTAGCAAGTGAAGCTTAAAATGTCTACCTAGTCATCCGTATGCATAGTGTGCACACAAGATTGGCGACAAGAGTATTGTAGATGGTATCCTCGCTAACTCATGCCACGTTCACGAGCATAGAAACCCGCAGCTTTTGATCGTTTGTTCGTACACTTCTTGTTGTAGTAGAACATATTCATCAGTTAATATTCAGACAGTGTACAAAACACTTACATCTCATTCCACAACGGCTTTAAGAACTCATTGCCTCTAACAACCACTTGTTTACCGCGTCAACGTCAAGTGATGAAAGTATCTTCAAACAACTTACGCTGCTTGCTACGCCTGTATGGATGGACAGTAGACAAAGTATTAAGAAGATCGCAGCCACCAATGTGTGCTACGTATTTACTGAATAGTTTGTTGTTTTATTTATTAATGCAGAAAGCAACTTGCTAAACTGAACCCATATACCTACTTACCTACTAAACTAAAACGTTAAAACAGGGAACAGTAATTGACGTAAGTAACATACACACACACACACACACACACACATACAATACCGAATATCTGATTACATGTTTGAACTACAACCATATAATATATATAATGAATTAAATTAGAAATGTTTTTGAAGTGTATAGTCGCACTTAGCAGTTCAACTGGTGTGAAGGAGCATACATTAATGACAACATCAAAAATAGCATTTTTCGATCCCTCCCCTCTCGATCATCAATGATCGCTAATTGCCAAACCCCTACCCTCTCGATCATCAATGATCGCTAATTGCCAACCCCCCTCCCCCTAAAAAGTGACGTCATTCCTGCAAATTCTGTCCAGAGTGTATAAACCCATAATAACAGTTTAAATCTGCGATACGAAGCTAAAATATTGAATGTTCTCGGCGAGAATCTTAAAAATATGAAATAGCAAAAAAGTGATGACGTCATCTTTTGTGAGATCCCCACCTAATCATCGCTCGTCATCAAATTCCAAACCCCTTTCGCCTTCAAATGATGACGTTATTAATGTATGCTCCGTAATATCTCGCAGATTTCAGTGCTAAATACACAAGCATGTACTTTGCTAAGGACAATTAATTATTGATTACAGACAATTATACGGGCAGCACGAGTCACATTTTATTCACAGGATGTTCAAAAGTCATAACCTAGTTGAGTGCAAAGTGCAAATCTCAACAAACCAAATATACTGAAAATAACTGATTAGATGTTATCTCTCTTGTGATATCTAGATTTTCCTTTAGTTTGACCAGTCGTTGTGTAGTAACATTCAATTATTCATAAAAATAAATGCCGGAACTTTATGCACATCCTATATATCACTACACACATGTTAACACTAATCTCCGAGGACTCTGCAGACGATTTGCAAAATTACTGCACAAGACAAGAAAAACAAAGACATGACAACAGAAATCTAAGGAAAAAACATTATAATATGTTTGTAACGTAAATACGCAATTACTCTTGTCGACGTATTTTGAAGTTGTGACTGCGTCCAAACTTTCGTTGAATCAGAATTTAGGTCTGAATTAATTTGGGAAACAATGGACGCAAAAACGCTAATTTATATTATATAACAAGCTTTCGGTTGCCATTCGTAGGCACGTATTCATTTTACAACTTTATTGCTAGCCACAAATTAATTGTGTGCTATCCTCAATTTCTGCTTTGTTTTGTGCTACAAAAAAGAACACAATAGACTTTCAGTATTAGATAGGAGTAAGTGGCTACGCAGCGAAACCAGTTGAAGTAAATGTGGGCCTCTGGTTTCGCTGAAGGAACAAGTTTGTTTTAGATTCACAGCACTACTTAATTGCAACAACGGCAGAATATGCCAAGGGATGAAAAACAAAACACTTACCCTCGTCCTCCTCCCCAATAACCTACCAAAAATTAATTGGCATTTGCTGTAATTGCCAGAATAAAAATAAAACGTCTAAGTAAGTAAGGTATTAAATCGTACACCACTTTGCTTATTGCCTACTACCGGTAATACAACAACTTACAGTCTACCAATGCACAAGTACAATGAGACCTTCTACCATTAAACAGATTCTATCCACTTTTCTCTTATCGTCAGATATATAACTACCCATTTAACCTACACATATACACAAGTGTATTTACTCCACTTCAAATTGAAAATATTGAGTGTTGAGTTGAAGTAACACAACCAATCTTCCTTCCCTAAATCACTTTTGACCATGTCCATGCTGACACTCGATGCCATTTCTCTGATTGTGAGTGCATTGCATGCCTACGTATGTAGAATTAACTTTCCTGTAGTGCACTGTACCCCATTACACACACACACACACACACTTTATAGAACAGTACACACCTGTGAAACGCTATTTATACAGCAATGCTTTTAAAGAACACAAAATACGTGTATATTACATTATTTCTATTGCTGATAATAGCACTCGACTCTTTCATGCCCCTGTCAGTGTTTTATATGATTAACCTTGTTTGAATTTAGCTGTGTGCATGTTACAATGCTTTTAAATAGATAAGGTTCTTTCCATCGTTTCCT
>JABASC010001028.1:0-28292 GCA_019776185.1 Plutomurus gul | reverse complement strand
TGAGCCTTATTTGAGAAGAATCCAGTAACTGGTTTGGGAAATATCTGAATAATTGTGAACCGGAGATTGTGTCTTTGTTTAAATACTATAGTTTGTTTTAATACTTACTGATTTTCAATATGAACTGTAACATATATAATAAAATATACCTATGCGGCGTACATATATTACTGTATATGTTATATATAATATATGTACGCCACATATATTTTATTATATATATTATATTATTATAATAAACAATATTGTATTATAGTGAATTGTGAGTGTTATTATTAATGAAGCGAAATATTAAAGAGAGAGTTACACAAACCGTAAATAGACCTTCCTGCATGTATGTAAACTTTGGTTCAATGTATCGAGTTTAAACATTTGACCCTATTTATCGAGTGAGACGATTGTACATTGTACCAACCCTACATTGGACCCAATTTCGCTTGGCACATTTCAACGATTGGCCCAATCTATCTGTAATCGTAGTAGATTATTAGATTCGTCGTACAAGGGGTGGAAGTAGAAGCTGTCTAACATGTGTTTAAACATTTAACAGCTAGAGCAAATGAAATTACTCGGTTATGTACGATTTGGGTATTTAATAGTTATGCTAATATCCTAAAGCCAATTCTCCATGTAAGGTCCAATTTAGCAATATTGCACCTATCATGACACGGCTATCTTCACAAGTTACTTCTCTTAAAACTTTTCTGTTTACTTTTCTACCTGGTAGAACTTTGTGTAGAAACAAAGGAAATGTACAGGGGCATTATTTTGCGCAGTGTGGCCTAATTATGTGAGCCATTGGAAAAACTTTAGTCTTCCTGCTAATTGAGAACATTTGTTAATGCAAATGTCCCAACGGTATTACCCACTACGAACTGCTACGCTATTTCCAGTTCCATTGACAATTAAATAAAACTTTATGGTAAGACTCAGGATTGAAGCAGATATTATACACACTTTCTTATGAATGCAATTTGAAGTGACGAGCTTTATAAATCCATCATCTAATAATTGTCTTTTTAGTGTATTAAATTCTCTTATTATGCATCCATTAAATATTACAATTATCTGTAATTTTAAAAATGAACTAAATAGAAATATCTTTTTAGAGTTATATTTTAATTTCTGTCAGGATAGACTTATTGGATTCTCTAAATTAGTATCTTTATGCTTTCTAAATACATATGGAAAGATCACACTAGAATTTTGGAGAGGATGGACTAGGAAATCGTATGTAAGTGTCGAAATAATGAAATCCAACATAGGCAAGCTACATTTTTTTCACTGTTGTCAAGTCTGATTGAAGCTTGATGCTAACTGCGGATACATACACTGACGATATTACATAGGCAATGCCCTGACATGAGCTGTAGTGTTCCTTCTGAAAGGTGATTCTAAATATATAGAGTCTGATTTTGATATCATTTTATGCTAGCTCGTATTATAGTATTACTTATTTGTGCACCAAAGTGTAAAAGTTTGATCGATACGTTCTCGAAGTTGGTAGCAGATTGTCATTTGACTTGACTTGGAGTTAAAGTTAAACTGAGATGCCAACAGATAAGTCACTGCTAAAGAACTACGACTGAGACTGAATGAAGTGCATACAGCAGCAGACGAGTGTTTGGATACCTATTGGCCAAGTTTATAAGCATTGTTTGCTCTGAACTTTTATTGGGACCCAGTGGAACTCATAGTCTGTGCTGCTGAAATACAAAAGCAATGAAAACGAGCAGAGATTGTTGACGTTTTTTAGGGAGTAGGAAATGTAGGCTAGAAACTTACACAGAAGAAACACAGACACAAATACAAATACGAACTAAAAGTCTACAAATTTAATCTGACGATTGTTGTTTTCTTAATGTAGTTTAACCAAAGCACTTTCCATTATCATTAGTTAGTTTGTCATTATTATTATGTCCCCTTCTGCTTACGTTCTTTCATCTTTCATGTGTATTTACTTAGCTGTTGTATTATCCTGCTCGCTTTTAAATGTCTACTTATTTACTATTTCCTTCCCCTTAGAAAAGATCCTTTCAGTGGATAATTTCTTTTCGTTCAACACTCGCTACTCACTCTCACAGCAGCAGCAGTGTGCACAGAGATGTATCCCTATTTTGTATCTGCATTGTAATTGGTTGAAGGTGCACAGACACAACTGTATACCTACCTATCTACCTACCTACCTATTACTATGTATTACATTCATAAATTATAGAGTAACCGAGTGAATTGTCATTCACATGATTCATTTTAGTAGAAAAGACCGCAAATAGTGCTGCTGTGGAATGAGTCTCATTATTTACCAGTAGTTCACTTACACTTGTCCCACAAAGATATTATCATGGACGTATCATTGGACTTCTGAAAAGACTGTTCTTCACATTCATTTCTTTGTAGCTTTAATGCGAGAGTGGCGCAGTTCGACTTGACTTTTAACTTGACTGCTGCATTCAAATTCTCTTCTGTCTTTCCCACATTTCAATTCTATTTGTGCACACATTTGCATTCGATTTTCATTCCTTGTAATTTTCTGTCTGTTTCTCGTTGTATCAGTGCAGGGGCTTTTGTGCACAGTCTGCTGCGCGTACTTGCTGTGTTCTTTTCCATTTTGTCAATGTGCCAGAGTGAACGGTCTGTGTATCAAATCGAGGGTTCACACACAACACAGCCAAAATCTAATGAATTAAAACACAAAGAGAGATAATAGCTTCTAAAGGTGGAAAAGAAGCCTTTACCAACTACCTACCCACCCATACACATACACACATAGTACTACTACCTATGCAAACAGTGTACAGATATGGAGAATATACAGTGCGCCCTTTACAAGTGAATTTGACTTTCGCTATGCTTCAGCTGATGTGTCGGTTTCCCGAAATTGGAGACCTAGAGACTTGAAATAGCTTAAGGTAGTCATGGATTGCAAGGCTGCTACCATCATTATGATTTATCAAGAAAAAACAACCATTTTGCGGCTTTTCACAAAAATGTCACTGCAATGTCACACATCCACTACCGTACGCTGTGTAAATGTACATACTTTGGTATTTTTATCTAGTATATAGACTCTGCACAGGTCTGTGCAATGTGTAAAGGAAACTTGCCGTTTCTACACTGATACCTACCAACAATAAGCAAATGAAAATGCACTTATTATTTACTATTACATATAGAATTTAGCATAAACACCTACGCTATATGATTATATTATAGTAAATGTAGTACGTAGTAGCAGAGTCAATTCTCAGAGTGTGTGAGCTTTGAATTGTCAATCAGCATTATGTGTAAATAGTTTATTGCTGGCATGTAGTTATTTGTTGGAGCATACACATGCAAAGTACAACTTCCATTGCACTGAACTGAACTACTGTGACAACAGTTGTGTCGAAATTGGAGACAGAAAGGAGCCAGTTTGAGCGTGAAGGTTGGACTGTTCTTCGCTACATAACAGCTCTTGCCATTGTCTGAAAGCTCTTTGACTCACTACTCCACTCTTGCTCCGTTAATTATGACTGTTGTTCAGAACGTTTACTTTTTGCAATTCTCCTCCAAATTGTCTGTGAGCCCATAAGACGCCACTTTTCCACTGTACAATGCGTCTACACGGTTCAGGTACTCACTACGACAACGACGACGACGGGTGATGGAAATCTGACTGACACTGCACAATGTCTCTGTCTACTGTACGGATCTACAATTAGCCATGTGGGTAGCTGCTGCTTGCTACTTACCTAGAACTACAAACCTTTAATTTCCAATTAACTCTTTTTTACTTTTATTAGCGATTAACATGAAACTGTGGCTTTGGTCACTATTTGATACTATTTACTTTGGATATGGATCGACTAATAGTTTATCGATGTTTTGAGTACTCAAATTCATGTCAACCCCCATCTTTTTAATTGCAATGGTCTGACAATGACAATGCAAGAAAAGTGAGCTAATGCGATATGTACATGATTTCATATTACCGGCCGCGCTCTAGTATTTCACGGAAATTGTACTCGTTTTTTTTCGAGTCAAAATTCAAAATGGGGTTACAGTCACACAGCACCAGAGTCGAAGACACTGAACAACTTGTGACCCTTTGATGTCAATATGAGACACTTTTATTTCTAATTACTTGTTCAGTGATAAAATTTCAAATGCTTCCGTTATCATCTTTTTTTGCGGATTCCTCTATTATTTTCACATTAAGGATTTTAGAAAACAGTTGAGAAGGCAGAAAGTTTTTATTTGTATGCAAAACAGGAATTACTATGAAACAAAAGGAATTCCTTCATTACCGCAAATTGAGTACAACTACACAAAAGTAATAACGTGCGATGATGGGATGTAAGCATCTAGGTACATAGGTAAGTAGCTATCACTTTCTGGCAGTCAATAATATGGGAAGTGACAAAATCCTTGAGAGTGAAGCAAATTCTCGAGATTATTATACTCTCTCTCTCGTAGACTGACTATTTCTGAAGATTTGTCCGCAAATGGGTTTATTGAGGTATTTACAAAGTCAAAAATAACACTTGAGTACCTCAATAAACGATGTACTTGAAATTCATTGAGTATTAACAGTCATGTTTTTACTTATCCTGTGCTTAGTACAATTCACAGTTCTATTATGATGAAGGGGTTGATTCCGTGTAAAATAAGTCGGATGTCAACACCTTGAAAGCCTACGCTCCACTACCATATCTATACATACGTTTGTGTACTGTTTTGTGGCAAATGGTATACAGCAGCATAGTAGTCAGGCCAATTTCCAATATATAATGCACTTAGGGACAAGGGGACGCGAAAAGAAAACTCAAGAGCAGATAAATTGTGCAGAAATTCTTCAAAGTTAATGCACACATTTTGTACACAGACATACAATGCATGTATTTATATGTAGAGTACACGGTGTGTATGCAATGAGTCCCTGTGGTTTGTTTAACAAATCTTAATACAAGAACTTATACTCTCTTGATGATCAGTCGGATGAAATGATAATAATTGCCTACACGTCTGCATAAACAGCAGTGTGTACAGCCAGTGTACCGTCTGCAGTCGGATACAACACAGAGATACGTACATATAAATAGTATAGTGTGCATTGGATAGTTAGTAGTGTGGTGTGTTAGGGGTGTGGGGCAATATAATGAGTAATGGTAACGAAATTCATCCAAGAGTGTAACTGACCCATTTGGCATAGTGTAAACTTTGAGTAAAACGCCTTCACTTTACAGTGTGTAGTATCGTTGCGGCTTTTTGATGGTTAAGACGCTGTGCTCGTGCCTATCATCAACATATCAAAATTGCTGGTGTGCCGATACAGTGACTGCAGTGCAGTGCTCCTACTACCACTACCTTTCTTCTGTGTGATCCATAGCCTCATTCTCTGTCTTTCTCTCAAAAGATTCAAGAAAATTCCTACCACCACCATTTCCGACGCCGCATTGTCAATAAATAAACTTGACTTCCTCACATTGGCCACTAGTGCATTTGTGCAGTTATCCGAATTTTAATGGAACAGTTTGAATTCTCTGTCATGCAATTCTTCCCCATTTCGGATACAGAAACTATAAAAAGTTAATTTATGTGCTTTTCCTGCAAAGAGTGAAAAAAATACATTTTTAATTTGAATTTTTACATGGTAGATATTGAATTGTGTATTATTTGTAGAATTATCTACCGGCATGAATGAAACTGTCAGTTGGGTCTCACGAAGTGTAAGTGAGGTGTAAGAGGAACGAGAGAGAACCCATGTCCACACTCTCACCAGTCAGTTTGTTGTACATGCGAGGGAGACAGTTCAGTGCGTGCTACCTTTGACAAGAAATGCACGGTCTTATTCTCAACTTCCAGACAGATCTGCGCTCACTCAATAGTATTACACGATTAAGACGATTAGCAAGTAATTTCCTTTGTTGAAAACGTTCCTTCTTATTGCACTATCTGTTGTAGATGGCCAATTCTGAGGAGCCATTCAATTTGACTGTTGTGAGCGGTAAACTTCAATTGTTTATTTACCGTGCAATATTTTCTTTCAAGTAGCAGAAAATACTACTGAAAAATAAATTCTTTCGTCTAATCTCAAGAACTTCACTTAAAAGGCCAGAATTCCAAAGAAAATTTTCACAAATCAGAATTGTTAGGATAAGCCTTCTTATTATTAAAGTGCTTTTCATCGGATCGACATGTTCAAAATAAGCCCCATGTCGCAGGATACGAAAACATTTCTTAAAGACTGACAAGTGTGTGACAAACCGTTGTTCTGCAGCTACCCATATTTAAGAATTAACTTTGAACGTTAAAGTTTAATTGGATATTGTGGTGGAAATGGATCAGGGATTTCACTACAAAGAGTATTGCCATCCGTCCGTCACCCACCATCACCCTAATCACCCAAATCACCCAAATCATCCAAATCACCCAAATCACCAAAATCACAATTCCCACCAACAAATAACATCTCAGTCGAGTCACCCAAAAATAGCAGGTAATAATATTTTTCTCTCCAAATTTCGAGTAGACAGTAGTAGTTCTATTCATTCTTTAACACATCAGTAGCTGATGTCTGGAAATTCCGCAGCACTTGCGTTTCATCGTTTGCATGGTGTTTAGCGACTGTTTGTGCTAAACATGCTGATAAATTAATACATTTTACTGTGTTGTGCATTCCTTCTTGATGGTGGATCACAATTTCTATGCCAGCAACACAAGCCACGTTTCTGGAGACAAACAGATATTTAGTTTGTCGATTCATCACTAACAAGTGGCCGCATGGATGTAGAACACCCATAGTGCCCGAGATGTATTGTTGCAATGTATACGTCTACGATCATTACTTGTATTTAAGCGTTCCTAAGCATTTTTACAAGATAATCTTCTTTCATTTTTGCCTTGGGTATAAGTACCTTTATCATGTGTACATAGTGTCCATCTTTGTCGGCTTCGTGTAATCATTCGCGAAGCACCCGTAAAGTTTTACCAACTACTGAAGTCTTTGTTGACACATGAATTGGACATACAGATAGTCACAATACTTTGGTATGCAGACCTGTTTGTCACTGTCATATTAAGTGGCTGATTAAATGTCTACCTCATACACAGAAGAAGAGAATTTGTGCAAAGTTCGCACTTTAAACTATGAGTTCCTATATAATGTTTTGAATAATGCAAATATCTGAATTTGCAAAACAAGTAACCGCTGAGCTGACAAGTAGTATCAAATAGCAGAAATGTTTGCAAAATGTGTAAATAGATATTATGTATACAATCGCAATAAAATGACTCACACACATTTACCACTATGGGGTACGTAAAATTGGAGCTGCAAATCAATTTTACCTACCTTCATGAAACCTCACATTAAAATGTTTAAACATTTAAATCCTTCTAACGTAATGTAATATTCTTAATTGGTAAAACAAAGTTTATCTCTTGCAATTATTTAAAGAGCAATTAAACAACCTAAATGTATAAGATTTACTAGACTTAGACTGGACAGCCTGAATTCTGAATAAATGTAGATAACAAACGTCCACTGTGTGTATTAGCTAATATGTGTAAGTTGGCTATAGGCTTGTGGTGAAGCACAGCAGTTGTTGTAACTAGTAACCTACGGTTCTGAGAAGAAATTCTAACTACCATTAAGTGTAAACGTGTCATAAGTACAATATAGGTTCAAAGTTGTCTCAATAATCAGATAATATGGAAAATGATAAAAATTTAACGCATTATTGTAGTGGATAGATAATTGTGTTGAAACATTTGATTCGAAACTTTGTTTCTCGCTGGCAAACAGAACAGTTCATATAATGAATGACCTTTTGCGAACTTGTGTGGCGAATAGTCGTAGATATGACCATAAGTTTGTCAATTACAGTCATCCGTGCTCAAGCAATTTACTGTGAGTGAGTTGACTGTGAGTTCTACGAAAGCCCCATTACGGTTTTTGTTTCTCTCGTATGTTTACTTCATAGCCTACCAACAGATTTCAGTTTGAGTCCACACACAAGAATACAAAAAAAACGCTGTAATTTCTGTTTGCAATTCTGCTGCAATTAGTGGTTGATCCAACTTTACAAATAAGCTGTGCATTCAGATCACATCATGTATTATACCGCACTCTTAGATAGTCAACATTGAGAAAAGCAATACAAGATTTCGTTAAATTTATAAACGGGATAAATAAAGTTACCATCAGTCAATTAGGACAATGCGTAACCTATTTAGACGATTATGAATTTGCCATAGAGCAGTGGTATACAAAGTTTGTCAATCTCCACTGCTACTACAATCACTAATATACATACACAGATATAATATATAAATGAGAATTCGAGTCAAAAGAAAGTAATTTCGAATCCAGGGCAGCCAGTTATTTGGAATATATTGAGTTGAGCACATGGACAGCCGTCGTCGTCCGTGGAAATAAATGAGAAATTCTAGATAATTTGATCATCGGGTTCCTGTTTGATCGCCGATACTCCACCCTATACAGCAGCAGATACATACATATCTAGGAAATTTAGGACTCGACTCTTTCAGTAGCTATATTCCTGTAAGGCAGAATTTTCGTTTGAACAATAAAAATAGAGGAAATGGGCTAAAACAATGATGACAAAAGTCGTAAAACATAAAGATGCGTATGTCATGTGAAGACCGATTCACTTTTGACTTGACTGTTCCATTCGGTTTCTTTTTTTATTTATATTCTGTGTATATTTGATTGTGTGAGCAAGTACTCACACGTAAACTGGTTCTTTGTTTACACGTAGCCGCGGAGGGTAGGGGAAGAAAGGACGCGGGGAAGGTATTGAAAGGAATATTTATATTATTAGCTGCCATTTGCCGCAGGAGCACGCAATATGAAATTGTATTGACAATAAATGTGAGCGTGTTTGCATGTTGTTCGCTCTTTGACTCTAATCAAAATGTTAACTGTATTCCGTGTTCTTTCTCTCTCTTCTCTCTGTGTGTGAACACTCGTCTTTGATTTGCGGAAATGTCAGTTCTCCTCCTTTTGGTAAGTATTCCATGCACACAGCGCGCAGTCCACCCTTTCCCCGGAGTACGTCAATTCTAATAAGATTTTTCTTACATGGGCAAGTGCAATTACTGTACCAATACAGGTTAACAGTGAATCTGGATAACAATGAATCTATTTCTCTACTATTGGCTAAATAGGTGGAAATACAGGCTTAGGAAGTTAATTCCAGGATTCTCATCACTGAATAGTAATCAATTTAGAAAGAGATTTCTGAGGCTTGTCAATGCAGGATGAGCTTTTTTCAAAATAAAAACTGAAAATTATGCTAATTTTCCAAAAACAAGCTTTAAACACTATTTCTCTTATCCTCTTCACAAGTATTTTTCGCGTGTATACCAAAAGGATACTCTCGTCGTGTTTACTACTGACCGCATTTTTTTATGGTGCTTCCCCTCTGTAAGTATTTAGCAGTTTCGTGCAATTAATTAAGAAATAAATCTGAGCACAATCATTGATTGCCATTTTGAAATTAATTTGCGAATAGTAGTAGAACGGACGAAGCATAGTATCTAGTCTATTGTAAGAAATGGATCTACCACGGAGCAGAGCTCTCGAATATTACATACACATCAGAGTGAACAATAAAGTATATATACGTGATGGAGCAGTGAGAAAAGAAAAATAAAGGCTTTGTACGCCAAGATGTACACCAATCTGGGTGGACGGTGGCTGCAATTTCAGTATTATAGAGAGTTGTTAAGTAGTGAATGGTAAGAATTGATTGAATTTAGTGGTTGAAACAAAATCGTGGCGTTTGTTTGTTCGGCTGTATCAATGAGTTTATTGTTGTCTTATTAAGTAATGCATTTAACTATGGGAAAGAGCAGAATGGAATTCTGCTCCATTCATTCGTCTATGTATTCACCTGAACTTTTGTTTATTTTTATGTAGCACTGAGAATCAGTGTTCTTGATTGGCATTTCACCACCGTTCTCTGCATTGGCGAATGTATTGCGCACACAACTCGATTCGATCGTAAAAGAAGTTCCGTTCGTTGTATTCGAGTTCTTTCACAAGTGCAACAGCAGCACCATCAATAACACTATAGCATGTAGTATAATATTAGTAAAATTGACACCGCTATTAAGACTTAAAACTTACGTCGAACTCACAGAGATCTTGAGATTGGGGGTGTGTACACTACACACACACATACACGCTATTGCATACACACATTAACTAACAACAAGTGAGTAGGGAGTAGATAGCGTGCTATTGCTTGAGTAGGTACATATACAACTATTAATGCTGAAAGTACCTTTTGCATACAGAGAATAATAGATCAAAGCAAAACGAATCATTTTGTTTCTGTGATTTTGAAATAAAGGTACAAGTGTATTGAAATAGCCGCTCAGCCAAGCCAGCAAAGCTCAACGTTGCCGCTATTATTATTTGCATCAGGGACGTATTGGTCATATCGACTGGCTGTATTTCCGCATGCATGAAATAAGGGCTAAGTAGGTAATAATAAGCAACGTAAAGCGAGTATTGACATAATGAGATAAAGAAAGACTTTGTTGTTGTATCGAGCCGAGATAGCGATTGCATTTCATTGCTCATTTCAGTGCATTTCCTTTCCATTGACTTTTGATACGTATGAATTTCTGCTGATACGTGCAAAATCTCTACTAAAACCACATTACATAGTAGTTGGACTTGTAGTAACCATTGCTGAGTGAGATTACCACATTCTTCAACATTGAAAATCTCATGTGCATATACATCAATATATATCTCTACATAATATATGCATTTAGGCACACACTAATGAGCTATGTCTTTCTCAATAATATTTCATTACATATTTTTTACATTTCAACTGTAGTATTTTTTTATATTGTTATGTAGTGTTTTGAGGGCTATGGGTTTTGTGTACACATTAATTGACTCACTCAGCAACAGAGTAAAAATGTTTAAAAAAAATGCTAGAGTATTAAGAGGAGGCTATACTAATAATGGCAATTAATGCAAGTACTATTACTGACGTTGGTTCAGTTCTGAATTTGTTCATGTTGAGTTCACCGCAGATGCATTTAGCCTGAACGGAGTAACAGCAGAGAAATATTTCTGCTATTTAGTACAACTGGGTTTTTGATTATGGTATTAGTATTGTGCTAATGGCATTTACTAATAAGTCACAAGCACACATTTAATTGGTTACTACAGTAGAACATAGATACCACGGGGCACTGAATAAATACTAGTTTACAAAGCACTGCTATGTATATCTGCCTCCGTATCAGTTTCTTATAAAGTGGATGCATACATATAATAGAATAGGCAAAGTAATAGTAATGTTTAAAGCGCTGTGGCAGAATAGAGAAGGGTTGTTGGTGAATATGAAATTGGATTAATTGATAAATATTCAATGAAGTGAAATTGAAACGTGCCTATCACAAAAGAATCACAAAAGTGTCGTTCGAATAAACATAGCGAGTCGTGATGTGAGGTGAGTGCAACGAAAAAATGTTACCTAATGTCCACTCCACAAGTGAAAGGAAGAAAAGACAATTATGGACAGAATGAAACATTGTATGTATATATGCATATAGAGACAGGTATAGAGCAGCTAAGTATATAAATAATAATAGTGCTTTGAGTGAGACACAACAACAAGCCTCTCGTCAACAAGTTAAAGCTAGGAAAGATCTTCTCAGTCAGGCAGAGATTTGTTCTGCCTTTCTTCCTTGTGGATATCCACCACTTACTTACCTTATAGGAATACATTTTTCATGCAGATATTAAATACTAGTACACGCGTTTTGCTCGCTCTTTTGCTACTTTGGCTACTTTTTTTTACAATTACTTGGTAGCTAGTTTGTTCGTATTTATAAAATAATTTGCTATTATGCATACGTATTATTATTATTATTAGTTAGCTTAAGTCATAGAAAAAGGAGAATGTGAGACAGTTTCTTATGTTCGTTGTAGTAATAAGATGTCTGTGAATGTTGCATTATGTGATAAGTACCTAATTTGTAAATGATTTGGTGGTCCTGCTTGATTCACGTCATTTATTTTCATTTTCCTTTTCAGTGGAGTAGATAAATGATAAAAACCCTTGTGGCTTCAACATGATCTTAGTCTTAAAGCGTGAACCTTTTTTGTGTGACTTGCCTGAAACCCTAAACCGTGCTTATCTTGTATCTCTCCAGTTGCCTAAATATACACAATCTCCATAATTTATTATACAGTTTATCCTTTTACAATATAAGTTTTCCATTCACTACTGTGTTTCCTTATTAATACATATCCTACTACTGCAAAGCAACAACAACAGTTTCCTTGGATGGATACTTCACGTGCTATTACTGGGACGTTATTAAAGGCATATATGTGATGGCAGCTTTGATAGCTTCGTGTCTCATGTTTATTACCTGCCGCCGCAAGACTACTGCTTGTTCCTAGTAACTTCCAAGTTGTTTTCTGCACAAATATTACACTACTTTCCGTCATATCGGGAAAAATGTGACACAGTTGGCATTACGTCTTGTCTGGTGTGCTGTTTTACACGTTGTAACAGTTGCAGGCAAATTCTACGAGCATATTTTACTAATTCCTCACTCTCTACTTTTTCATATTTAGCCGTTTACTGTAAGCATAGGATTTTCCAAGCACATGTACATGCATTATGCCGTCTAGAATCGGCAGGCGAGAAAGTTGTGAAAAACTAATGGTGCATGGGCACTATTGTGTGTTACATAATTGTGACTAAATAAATGGCTCGCTACAAATTCTCTAATTTCCTATGCGTACTTAATAAAATTGATAGTTTTCAGCAAGACTTGTTAATTGTGCTTTAAAACTTTTTTTATGTAATAGTAGAATATTTTCTTCACAATTATTATTTCCATTAACTAGAGTTCACTGTGCGGGGGACATAACAAAATACGTACTCGTATCTACTAACTAAATAAGTGTTGTTGTTGTTGTATGTGTGTGGTAGACCAGCGGGTCCTTCCAACTCTGTTAACAATCAGTGACAAATCTAATTGTCTTGTTTGGATGTTGTTAGTCTATTTTTTTGTGCAACATAATATCCTTTTCGTTTCGCTAAATACCGTGTATGTGTAGTATTATTTTTATGTAGCCATTCTATTCGAACCTGTCTTATGTATTATGTCATGTGGCACACGTTCCCTTCTTGTTGTACATATATACATTTGTAATAGTACTAGAACATTATTATTATGCTTAGAAATAACAACAGAATTAGTAATGCAGAGCATGAAAAAAAGAATGGCATACGTGTGCAGTTCAATGCACAAAAAGAATGGCACCTTCATGACTGAAATTGCGTTATTGCCGCTTACTTTCAGCCATCCACTTAATTCTACGGTTCCTCTGCTCTCCATCCCGTCTTTATACGAACAGTTGCGACTCTTTTACTTTATTTGTGCACTTGCATTTAAGATCAAAGGCAGAAACATTCAATTCTCTTTATCTCCTGTTGATATCTCGTTATTAACTCGATATTATTATTACATTGCACCATAAGCATCCGACCTACCTGCAGTTCTCTTCAGCCGCCTGTACACATTCTATCGATTGAGGGTTGGAAATTTGATAATTGTGCACTTCCTGAAAATGTGAGTTGCTCTAAGCATACCCTCGATGCACTTGCTTTTAGCTGTAGGTATTTGTGCAAGTACTTACTTACACAGTAAGTAGTAACAGCAGTAGGCACACACAGTGCCAGACCTACAATTACAATTGCTCTCATTTACCAAAATTCCTTATCTACAGTGTCTATCTTTACACTGGTTTACGAATTTATTGTAGATAAGTGTAATTTTGGTTTTGATTGAAAATGATTAATTCTTTAAGTCTGTAGGGCCGCGTGAAGAATAATTAGATTTATGAATTTCTGCGTCCTAGTCTACAGCAGCAGCAGCATGGAATTAACAATTTCACACCATGATCTACCCACTTTATACTTAATAGCTGTTACATAATCTGATCTCTCAGAAATGATACGTGCGATTTGTTCGAATAACGTTTACGTGGCAGTAGCACAAACAGAATTCAATGTATCTGTCGTATTGTATTGAATAAAGGGTTAGCGATTAGCTGAACAACAAACGTAGTGGCTCTGGCCATATTATTTTTCTATATACAGAAATTACATGCAAATGGATAAATACCTGCATTAGCTATACGTAGTTATGCAGTCTCAGGTGTGCATGCTTAGAGAATTGGCTCGTGGTACGGTACACTTTGCAAATGGAATAAATGACAATAAGATATGGTTGCCAAAATAAAAATAATATACAAGATGACGCACTTACGCACAGGCACTTATTGTGCGCTTATTTGTTTGCATTAATATTTACTGTAATTTACTTCAACTAGTAATGTCATAAAAATCTATTAGTAAATAATTAGAGTAATTTACATAGAATGGGTAGAATGTTGTATGTACATTATGTGTTGCTGCTGTTGTTGTTTCTGTGGTCTTGTAATCATTTTATGGTAAACCAATAATTATCTGTAATGTGGCTGGGCACTCAGCTGAACGTCAAACAGTAGCTGGCTCATTGGCATACAATGCACATTGAGAGTACGTGCATAAGTGGCCAAAGAACCCGTACAGGTGTCTATGCAGTATGCAAAAGACATAGTGTGGAAGATTTGTAATTCTGTTTCATTGCATTTTTGTTCATTGTGCTATGATTCTGCTAGTAAAAGGCCTTTGAGACATGTACTGAGAGTAGTAAATGTGAATAAGGAGCATAATTGGGCAGAGCAGGTTGAGTAGGCCTGCTACAATACAAGGAACGTGTAAAGGGGCCGAGAGTCATATCATACATATGACTAGATATAGATACGTTACAAACAATAAGTGGATAAATTGAGGTTTCGCTTTCTGTGGTGAGCTTCGTAAATTTTTTCGGTGTGTGAGCAAATCGAGAAGTAATATTGGCCTAAATATCTAGTGAAACGGATTTTCATTGCCTTCCGTCATACTGTGTTGGTAAGCTGAATGCAAGGCTATGTCTTCACTACTCAGTCAGTCACAATCAATGGATACCAGTGTGTGTTGTATCTGTGTGCACGTATCTGTGCAGAATCCTATAAAATGAAATAAACTAACAAGCCACTAAATAGTCAAGTCATAAAATACTTTGTTGACTTTACTTATTTCTATTTGTCTGGCTGCTGAAAAGCTTCCTATCTTTTATTTCTACCGTACGAGTCCTTTTATAGTCCACCTCTCCCTCTCTCTCTCTCTCTCACCATCTGAATCCTAAATCCTAATGCAGATGCAAACTACTACGAACAATAGTGGGTTCAATATGTACACAACAATTTATAACAGTATGGGAATTTTTCCTTTTGTGGTGATCTGTTTGCGTTCAGCAGCAGTTCATCAGAAAATAGAGATTGACATTAACATTGGGATGAAAGATTTCAGAGCTCGAGCTGCAAGCAGCAGATTAGACAACTAAAGTGAATTGTTCATTCATACATCACTTAATTCTTAATAGGCTCGTCTAAAGCTGTGGAGATGCTCAACAGCGCAATTCATTTCTTGAAAAATAAGAGGCCATCAATGTTCTCATCTCCAAAGAAGAGAGTAGTATCTGCAAAATAGAGCTGAATCTTGTTTACCTTCTCTTCCCTCTACTAAAACTACTTTTTTTCTATTCTACTACACAACACACTGTGCATGTACTCTTCCTTTTCAATCAGCTCTTGGTGAGCTGTTCAAATCTATGACATTTGCTGCTATGTATGTATTTAGATGATAAATACTCGCTCTCAGAACAAGAATGCACTAGGAAACTACGGATACATTGAAATGTGTTCACTATTTTTCTCTACGTAATTTGTGAATAGTTCTACGGTAGACTGTGAGGAAGGCAGGAGAGTGTGAGAGTTAATTGTACCATATTGTATTCATCAGTAGTTCACACTTATTATTGTGCGTAAACATTTTATCTTATTTCAAGAGTAGACTATGTACTAGCATTGCACACTTCGTTGACTTCGAACTGCCGACCGTTGCTCTACTCTATCCTATATTATTAAATATAAGCATTCATCATCAAACTTACTGTGGTGATGAATGCCTTGTGGCCCTGATCATCTCTCTAGTAGCTACCTTTTCGGTGACTGACTTTACAAAAAAGATGAACCAGTGATATTTAATTTTTACTATGGATTCATGTGTGAATCTTTAAAGATTAAGCAAAAATTATTGATTGCACTTGCCTTTCAGTGTGTGAGTATAGCATGCGTCTCCTTTTCTCATCCTGATTTAATCTAGATTCGAATTAAGACTGACACAGCCTTTAAAAGAGCGCTGCTATGAATGCACAAGTTTAATTCAACAATAAATAACCAGAAGACATGAACAGTTTCTTTTGCATTTATTACCTAAATACCATTGAAAGTTGTTTCTGTGAGGCTCTGAGTTTCTTCGATGTTTTCCAACGTTTTACTTTTTCTTTAAATAGGTTTAGTTTTCACTAACAACATGTACGTTTTAAATAAAGTCAAATGATTTGCACAATAAAGAATTGAAATATATATATATATGCTATCTGCAGTGTCATGTATCCAGTGCAAGTAGTTTCATGCACATAAATTGAATAAATTCTCAATCATGTGACTCTTTTAGAAGACTGTTAAAAGATTAGTGATTGAGCAATTTCGGGAAAAGCGAAAAAGTTCCCTCTTTGACATCTTTATCAGCAGACAGACGATATTCCAAGCGTTCACCCCAAATTGAAGGAACATCTCCTGAGATATTCTCACATCCTCGATATGGGTGGAGAATTTCTCCCAAATAGATGCTAATCTGAATAGTCACAGCAGCGAGAAATTGAAAAGGTTACCCAAAGAAGCACTCGAAGAATTTAAAGCGTATATCAACATAGAGATCATAATAATAGAGAGAACAGTAAATTGATTGAGTGCATTATGTAGGGATAGAGAGTTTTTTAAGTTGTACCATGCATTTGATTAGTAATTGTCAGTCATTGGAAAGCAACACAGATCCACAGGAACCATTGTTTTAATTTCTTGTCTGTAAATATACTCAACAAAAACTCACACACACAGTGTAGTACACAGAATGTGGAACAACGGTCAGCATAGCACAGTTGCTATTAATGGTAGTTGTGATGAGACATGCAGGTGTGTGTCTCTCTTTCCCTGTATTCATTGTGTGGTTTTAATTCCGCAGCTATACTAAATATACACTGGAATAATAATATAGAGGCTAATAGGTAAGTGTACAGCAGTAAGGGAAACACAATATTGGAACATATATAAAGTGGCATCGTATGAGATGTGAACATTACGGGGTTTACGGTTTTTGTACTCGCTTATTAGCTCTGATCTGTTTCCCGAACGCATTTAATTCATCTGCCCGTATTCCCACAGTTGAATTAAAGGGGATTTTTATTGGGGGAAAATTGCTTTCCTTTTTTGGCGGGCATCATTATTATGAATATTTGACAAGGTGGAAAGAAGAAAGCTTAATACGGCCTGTCTACAACTCCATTATGCATTCAAGAAAGACTTTTCGCCGATTTTTTCATCATGCTGCTCTCGCTCTCTAGCTACTCGCTGATATTCACGTACACACACACACACACAAGTTTTTAGGAGAGTCCACGTCAACGTATAACGTCCAACCATGGCAAATAATACCAGTTGACCATGAAACTTCAAGTAGTTGATGGGACACGTAATGGTAGTTTAGTATATATGGACACATGCTACCTAGTAGTGTACCTTCTAGTATGTGCTTATAATAAGTCTGGCTGGGCTGCTGCTGTAGTCATCCGAGTTCGCTTTTCTGTCCTTAAACTGGTGCTTAAAGGTAAGCGTGTTAAGACTCGGTCGGTGGATTGGAATGGAGGAGGAGGATGATGATTCGTATTTCCATAAAATAAAATGCCTTGTTTATATTTGTATTCATATTGAATTGAAAGGTTGGGCATTTATCAAAACGTAGGAGCTTTGTCATTCAATTGCGTGCCTTGTAATGATTTGATCGGTTCGCTGAAAAAAATTGCATTGGCGGATGAATGATTTGATTTGATGGGTTATTTGATGACAGAAAGTTGAGACAGTGAGTGAGTAGTGTGTTGGATATAAATAATAAAAGAATTCTCTCTTGCTACACAAATACACAACGACAGAATAAATACTATACTATAAATGCATATACATGTATGTGGCAGAGGTAGTTGTATCTAGTGACTGCGAATTTGGAAAAGAACGTAGGTTCATAGTAAATTGATTTCAATGTAGGGCTTAATGCTTGGAAACTAGATCAGTGATTGTACACATTTAGAGAACCATTGATTATTTAGAGTTAACAATTTTATGATTTTCTCTGTGGAAGTGTCTGTTGTTCACACATTTTAAAATGTATCCCACCGATGGTAGTGGTTGTTGATGTTCTGTGTGTGCATTGAGCTTAGGGGGACGTGGTGTAGACTCAGAGAGTGCATACAAGAGTTAGTTCCGACAATCGGGCCATGGCAGAATAGTTTCGTACCGATGATGATGATGCGAAGCTTTGTATGACATCTAAAACTGGTCGAGCCTGATTAATTTTTCGATATCCTCGAGTGACAATTTGCCCCGAGAGTCGATCAACCAACCGACTGGGCAAAGACGAACGTTTTTTAACGAAATGCATAGGTGGTTTTATTTTAGATTCACTGACGACGACCTGATTCACGTACATGATCTGGTTGCAACGGTTCGTGAACGCTGTAGCAAAATAATACTGTCATGTCATGAAAAGGACGACGAAGACGACGACGCGAAACTCTACGCCGCTGCTGACAATTGTGTGGGGCTCCCCTGCTTCTTTTTTTTGACGACCAACATGCATTCCTTCTCTTGTCTTTGCCATTTCTTATGCCAAGTCAGTAGTTTAGTGATTTGGATACCCTGGTTTGCATTTCATTTTGTTTGGTTGACTGATGAGAGTGACAGCTCATTCAATCCAATCATAAACACACAGATAACTTGGATAACTTTGATGCATTTCTCATGCGTTTCTTTCTGATGCACTGAACTGTACTGAAGAATGTTGTTGCGCTTGGCGAGAAAACTTTTTCGACATTTTCGTCGATTTGAGAAATAGTAGGGTCTATACTGCTAGTCAAATTCAGGCCATGCATTATCATCCTCTCTGATCTCTTATTCTTAATGCTGGTGCTGGTGGATGAGCGACTCGACTCCACGTAGTCGTGCTTTTACATTTATAGTGTCTCACTCTACTACCTTGCCAATAACAACAGTCCAACACTCTCACTTACTTATTGACACCTTCAGTTTCGATGCCTACTTATTTTCTTCTGCCTCGGTTTGGCTTTGAGAACGTTTACTCCGTCTCCCGTACACTACTACTTACATTTAAGCATTCATCTACTTGCACATTTATTGTAGACGAACAATTTTATTGAAGAACCAGTCCAGATATAATTATTATTTTATATGTACACACCTCCTTAATGACAGTCCACAAAATGTTTAGCACAATGTTTTGTAGAACAAATGTTTTTGTGTTATTCGGTCAGTAATTTAGTAAGATGAAAAAATAATTTTTCATTTAATTCGCAAGCGTTGGTGACAATTTTGTTGTTTGTGTCTCAATCTCGTGAAAGCTTAAAAAACAATAAAAGTTCATTTTTTAAGGTTTAAGCTATATTAAAGCAATTGTATGTATGGGAAGCACTCCTCCATTTCTGTACACTCACAATCGCAAGTGAGACAAGTACATGGTAATTATTTGCAAAGCTGGCTAATGTTAGAAGTCTATAATTTGTTTCAGTGTTAAGCTGCGACAATATCAATTTGTCGAATTCCACACTTCCAATATCAGTGAGTAACCTTAGAAGTTCAGTTAATTTGATGAACAAATCGCAGCAGCAAAAAAAACATGGCTACATTTATCTACTGATTCAGTGGTGCTGTTGCATTCAGTGCTTTATTGTGCTGGGGGAGCTATTATTGGTTACATTGTCTGCATTCATAGAAAAGAGTGTGAGAGTAGCATACAGAATGGACTCAATGTTGCGTGTAAATGCAATTATTATTATAACTGAGGTGGTATAGGAATTCTCTAGTCAAGGAACGTGTTGGCTCAGACATTGTCAGTGTCATGTTGAGAATAGGACATCCGTTTAAATTCGAAGGTCAGCTTTAATATCTGTAACCGCAAGAGGCATTTCGCAGAGAAAATTCAATTTTCATAACCTTGCTCATTGATAAGCAATAAAACCACTGAAGCAGTGACAGATCTGTTTGCAGTAGTTGTAGTAGGTAATTTCTACCACATTATTTTAAATCATTTTATTACGTCGTTCGAAATCGACAGTATGCGGAATTAACGCATACAGTTTTAGCAATCACGCAAAAATTCCTATGTCAAACTCAGCCAACCTTATCTTCTGATTTTTGGCTATCATTAGCACAACAACTACGTACGGGACAAATTACACATTAACTCGCACGTATCACTAATATATTAAAGTGTGCCTATATGGTACACTCGAAGCCAAATGCAATATTATTGTCGTGAGAATTGGTATTCAGCCATGTTGCTGTGCTGGGTGAACTAAATTGTACAGCTAGCGAGCGGCCTGTGATTCATAAAACAAGACATAATTAATTTTGCAGACTAAATTTCCTGGTATAGAAACATTATCGACGTGGCTTTGTTATTCCTTTTTTATCCCTTTCTTTCCCTGATTTAGTGAGTTGCCAATTCTAAACTCTCTTCTTATTAACGGATATCGAATGCGACCTACTACTCTCATAGAAAAATGTCGATAACAAATTGTGCCAATCTAAGATAAGCAACTGCGTCCACTGTTTATAATGTTGCTTCTCTTACTTGTAGAGACTGGGTGCACTGCTAATTGTAAGAATCATGCGTATAAATACATTACATGTATATATGAATTGTATTCAAGGGAGAAACAGATGAAGGAACACCGTTATAATGGGCAAAAAAAGTTTCCGTAGTTCAGTATAATATTTAGTTATATGTATATTTATATAGACAATTATTAACATCATAGTGTTGCTTAGAATTCCGTGGAAGCCATGCACAATGGTAATGCAACTGTCGTCGTGTTGGCTTTTATTATTTGTTAGCCAGCCAGTGCTACAAATTGCATTCGTGTGTCTATGAAGTATTTTTCACTTACAACGTTACTTCAACGAAATTTACTATCTTAGGATTACCCTTAATAGTTTGCTGGAGTAGTTGGTCCCTTTACTTTAATCACACAGTCAATTTACAATGGGCTAACTTTGATATAGATACTGTGTGTGTATGTGTTTTTGTGCTTTGGCTTAATATCTGATATCAGAGAAGTCTTTATTTTATTTTTAATGTCTACAATGTACAAGAAAGGTATAGTAAATAGGTGGGTAAAACCGTGAGCAGGTTTTACTATTTAGGCACAAATGTGAATGGCAAATTGCATTCGAACATGACATGTATAAAAGAGATTATCGTCGGAAGTAGGAACTCAATGCTGCCAATCTGCTTCTAAAAGTATACACAGAATTCATTTTACTTACACTTTACTGTGTATTTCCCTGTAGTGTATCTTTTAGAGGTGGGAATGGTAAAATATTTTTTCTAATCGGCTACAGTTGCCAAAATCGAACCAAACTTTTCAATATACTCATTTACTATAAACTAATGAACCGAATGCGCATCAGTTGAACTATATGATTTACATAAAACCGTAGTAGTTTTAGAGGCAAGTTTACAAATAAATGCAATTTTACTTGAAATAGAATCAGAATTTGATTTTGTTATCAGTCTCACCTCTAGTGAGCACGAATAGAATTCTTTAGTGGGGAACCTTACTGAATTACGACACACCAGTGCATACATATGTAGATTACGTTTAGTTGTAAGTACGAAAGTCGCTCGCGTGCTACGATTCTCGCAGAATAGTGAGAGTGCTTAATGTTTTGCATTGAATCGAACTTTACTATCACAGCGAGGGAGACAAAATTAGAGCTGCAGTGCAGATCACACAACTCTATCCTGACTTTGCTGACATACAACCATCCTATCACTCTCTACTATGTATACTATACACATACAGAATAGTAGAATGCTCACTGCTACACAAGTAAGCAGGTGTGTAAAACAAAGCCAGGGCACTGCAATTGTAGTAGTACAATATATTTATATGAGCACACGAAAACCACAACCACATTACTGTATATGGTTTTCGAGTGAAAGGACGGATTTTATATAGAAATAATATGGTTTTAGTATAAGTAAGTAGCAATGGCAATGGAGAACAGTTTATTTTAGCAGAGTACATACAGACTTCGAGTTCCCGATATGTGAATGAAGCGTTTTTCTTCGTTGCTGAACAAAAAGCGTGATGATGGAAATAATTTATCGATCATCAAAAACAAATAACACCCTACGCAAAGGAATTAATGACAGCGAACGTTCGTTTCGTGTCATACCTATTGCAGAGTGGTGGAGTAGTTGATGGTGGTGGTGGGGGGACTCGCGCGGAGAAAACAAAGGAAGGATCGCAAATAAATACAAGGAGAAAAGAGAGAGAGAGAGAGTGGAGCGCCAGTAAATTTCAGACAATCGAAGCGTTACACCATTTTCTTTATGTAAAAATGTGCTTTAATGTATTTGATGATGATGATGATGAAGCGAGCAATGTAATGTAACTTGCCCACCTTATTCATTTCTATTGAAAATATCTGTGCCGTGGTAATTGTGTGTTGGTGGAGGGGAGATGGGTAATGTTGAGAGCACACTAGTATAAGGTGGTGATGGCAAGTTGAATTTTGATAGTGGGTATTATGAGTAACTAAATCCAATCTACTTGATCGTGAGACCCGCTGGGATGGAATCGAGTCATATCATAACACACCGTAATACTTTAATAATAACGACCAAGAGGGTCCAGTTCACAGAATGAACGAAACCAATTCTTCCTCGTGTGTCATTTGTTCCACCGTCAAAATACGAGTCTTTATTTTTCTCCTACACCTTCATTACACCTGCCTCAATTCTATGGAAAACTTCCGTTGTTTTGTCGTCATTCTCTGAACAATACAAATAGATATGTATTTATTTAATTGGAATCAGGTAGCATTTCCCGTGCCTTCGCCCTTTCTTTCCATCAAAATTTATTTATTAGTAGGAAAAATACTAATTTTTGCTCATAACGAACGTTATAAGATCATTTTCTAGACCAAAATTCATACTATTTGTAAAATTTGAAGAAAATGTTGGGAAAAAGTGATGATGGGTCTTTAAAAAACCCAGAGAGGAGTTTGTATGCACTGTACAATTGGGTACAAATTAGAATCACACTTGGTGTGGGATCACCTATGTATAACATACATGCACGAGGGAATGGAGTGACAGCAGATCAATTTCAGGGGGAGCAGCTATCATTATATTGTAGCACGATGTAGACTAACTTCATACTTTTTCTGTCAAACATTGGATTGGAAAAGCACTCTCTCGGGCCTACTGACTGCTCCACCATTGACCTACAACAGTAGACACAGTCACTCTTACGTACAGCGTATCATTGCCACCGAACCGTGAAAGTTGATTTTATGACAAGTGAGTAGTTATCATTATTATCCCCAATTCCCACTGCTCTTTTATTTCATTTAATCACAAATTACCCAGATGTGTTCTTTATGCATTATGCAGTGACTGCTGATGAGTGTCAGTTTAATTAAAGTGATGGCTTGTCATTACAACACACACGGAACGGAATCTGTCTTTTTCCATGAACGAATCGTTGTGAAGGAATAGTGGAAAGGTGCATTGGAAGAAATAACTCTTAATGCGTCTGTCTCTACATTCAAAACCCATATTCCGTATAGACAATAGTAGCCTGCTGTATACTAGGGATTATAAACCCAACGGAAGTCCCCCTCCCTCCAGGCAGACAGGTATTCATATATTGTTGTCATTAACAGTGAGTCAAAAATAATATTTGTAAGGCTCTCTCTCTCCTGTCATTCCAATTATTAATGCATTCTTTCTAATCACTCTTCACTCTCCAATTTCCGCTGCCATGTATTCATACTCCACGCGTACTCGCTAGACATCTATAATATGTACATTAATAGTTCATCTCGTGGCAATCTATGGTTCAATGGTTGTTTCCCTGCTGGGTCTGCATGTTCATATCAGGTATGTAGAATAAAAGTAGTTTTAATATATCCTTTAAAGATGAATCCTTAAGCTTACATTTTTACTTCATCTGAGTTTTAATAGTAATATTATAAAAAGTGGAATATTTCAGAGGACCCTGTAGTATTTCTGTTTTTAGTGTCGTAGTTTCTCTAAAATAAACTAATCCTATAAATCCATACCACTCAATGTGATACATGAGATATTTTTCTGCTCACACCAACTGACAATTTTATTGTCGGTCAGCTTTTAGATGTTAGAGTAGTTTTTGTTCCGCATAATGGCTACTCATTAATGCATATAAATTTTTTGTGCAAATAAATATGTTAACAATATGGTACGATTCTGTAATAGTAAGAAATAGGTAAACGGTAGGAAAAACGTTCGATGAAAGTTTCTTTGCGCTAACTGCTTCACAATATGTATATAGTATTTATGTAAACAGGTAATGCATGCTTTGGGATTGGGACTACTGTTTCAATGTGCTTTTTCTATAAGTAGCCCGCATTGTATTGCTTTTTTGATAAGATTTTTGTTATATGGCACAAAATTAGCGCTGTGTTTGATGTGGATTCTGTGTGTGTTTTTAGCAACATTGGTAAATAAAATGTTGATTGGTCAAGACAGAAATGGGATTAGTGTGGACCAAAGCATCTCTTTTTGCCTTTTGTGATGTGAAGCAGGAAGCTTTAGTAGTAATTGTTGAAGAACGTATCCAGGGCACGAGATTTGTTTTCTAGAGACTGTTAAAAAATAATCAAAAGAATTGAGACTACCAGATGCACAAATGCACGTGCAGCTAAAGATTACCTAGATAGCAACCGTATGACAGTGTCAATTCTGTCTAAGGGACATTTCTTCTATGATGGTAACATCATAAGGATGGTCCATATAAAAACGCGTTTAAATTGCATAGGGTTGGGGCGAGTTCAGACCGTGTCTGAGAATTGTTTAAACCTAGTGAAATGTATACAGAAGCTTAAAAGTCCAATATTCTGAAGTGTGTGAAAACTATGTGAGTGCAAGTCGAACGACATTGTGGGTTAGGGAACAGCAGCGATTGCCAAAAGAGGAGGAAAATAAGAAAAATTGTGAACACGATCAATGGATGCTCCTTGAGTATCTACAAACCCTAAATTTTGTTGGTTGAGACAGTAAAGTCTAGAAAAAACTTTGGTTTCAAAAGTACAATCTGTATATTCTACATGGACGATGTTAGAGTTAAACTGCTAAAAGGTAATTTTCACCTTCGAACAATGGGTTTTTATTTTTTACCCAGAGATTTAATGTACAGCTCTTACGCTCCTTACTAGTAATTTGTTATTCGTCCAAAGTATATATTTAGAATTGCCATTTCTTTTGCATCCGAGCTACCGACAAGATATTGATACACTTTATATATATTTGGAATTAGTGGTAAGACAGTCAGCTATTTATTACATGTAAGTAATTTATCAGTTGTTTTGCATGAGAATAAATCGTATTCCGTCTTTCAACGTCCGTGCATACGAAAATGTCTCTGTGCATTCACTTCCATATTTAACTGTTACTATGCACAAGTTACGTTACACTGTATCAGCAGTTTACACAGTACACATTTACTACAAGTACAGTTTCAGAGCAAACATATGCAAGCATTAGTTTCACAAACTGTATAATCATAATCTACCTTGAAATAAACTCCCCAATCTCAAGTAACGGGAATCGCTTTTTTTGTTGCTTTCTTTCCACTCGATTGAGTTTTCCTCGGTCTATCTAAAGATTAAGCCAATAAACAACTAGTTTACCTATGAAATCTCATTCATAGTGCATCGAGTACATTCAGAGCCACAAGGTTAAAAACCATGGCTAAATTTCCCGTGCTTTTGGCATGGTCTTGTAAAAATTTTATTACATATTACAACGTGAGCACAGTTAATTTACGACAATGTTTTTGTCGAACCACGTCAATATCTGCCTTGTCATCATCAAAAGCAAACCTAAATTCGTCGTTTTATTTCATTTGACCGTAAGTGCATTATTCCAAAGACGAAAAGAGACAATGGGTAAAAAACAGTGCACAATTGCCTACTTAATAAATAGGGAAATATTTAGATAAAATAATTGCCATCACCCTCTCTGTCACATTATTTTTATGGCACTCTCACAATGAGGTTATCCTTACAAACGGACAAACATAAATATTTGTGCCCTATATTTATTGACTGCTGACACAAACCACACACTAAATGATTTTCATAAACTGATTTCTCCCAACGTGAAATAATGTAATAAATATCTAAAGTAGAGTATAAGAATATTTCTATTGAATGTTTTAGCACTGTATTTTTCACGGAGAGAAAGGTTTGTAAACGTTGCATTACACGTAGTAGTAAAAGTAAATACAGTCATAATGTTGGACGGCATTAATAGAATGTAATAATGTAGCATGAGGAGAACCCCAATGGACTTCTGAGCGGATTGCATAAATCAAAGATGATTTCTCCAGTTTTCACCTTGAGGTTTTACTCTTTCAGCCAAATAGGAAATCTGTTAGTGAGGAGGCTCTGGAGAGACCAGAGAATAGCAAAGAGAAAAATAACATTCTATTGGAGTGGAAAAGTTTTTTGAGGAGAAACTTGTGTGTAAGCTTTCCTAATCGATGGGAGGCTCCCATTGGCGTGTGGCAAAGTCGCTGGGAGGTTGTACATCGGACGGTGAACAAATCCCGGGTGATTCATAAAGTGGGACAGACCAACTTCCCTTTCTATCTGATGCTCCCCAGCCAATGATTTCCTTAGAATATTCTTTAGCAACCGTTCTGATGCGCAAATAAGCTTTTGAACTTTCCCTTGGTCTTCAGTCTTGTCGCAGAGTCTGAATGGGGACTATCGACTGTAACCGTTAAGAAACCCTCTCTCTTCATATCGAAATCAGACAGCGGAACAAAACGCTTCTTCGGGAAAAAACCTTCAATTCGAACATTTACATTGATCATCATGTTAGCGTCATAAAGAGTTCTCTCTCGGGAATTTATATTTATAGTTTCCTCTGTTATTTGTTCACTTTCTTTTCCGTGCATTACAAAACGTGTGCTGTGGTGATGTGATTCGCTCTGACTAGTTTTTGTATATAAATAAATACAATAAGAAAGATCACTGTTTTGGGGTTGAAAACTCTACAATATTGTTAGTTTGTGTTGACGTTTGGCATGAACTTAGGGTGTAATATTTCTGCAGTGCATCAACATGACATCTGAGGAGAATTCCATCCGTCCTGTAGTGCTACTACAAAACGGAGAAGAGCCTATGTAAATTTCCTTTCATTTAATATTTATTTTTTAATGTTGTATATGTGCTCTGAGCTATTTCTGCGTGTGGATGTAAGTGTAGTAGTATTTAGAATTTTCTACTCTTCATTTCATTCACTTTGTGATATGCAAGAGATACTCACTCATTGGCCATCGTCTTTAAGAAAAACCCTTACCCACAAGAAATGTGTATTTCTCGCGAGACTGGTTCAGTGGTCGTCAGTCGTCATCGTGTCTGTTGTCAGTTTTGTGTGCAGAACAATTGAGACGATGACAGTGGACTCGGCGAGTTAAAAAAATATTTTTCCTAGTCTCTCTCTCTCTCTCTCTATCTCACACTGTCCCTTTTTTAGGTTGTTTTCACCGTTCAATTCCTATTACCTTCTATTCTAAATATTGATCGTGAGTACATATTATTATACGAGACTCGATAGGCATTATCGTTTCCGTTTGTATGATTTAATGGTGCATTGCCTTCCTACCTCTTATTATTGCATGTCGTCAGCGTTCTACTCCAATTTTGGAAGCGCTACAGTGCGCTACAATATTTTGGCAGCACCTGACTTGACAATGGTCAATGTTGTTGTATATCTCTGTACATCAGCAGAGTATTATTCTATATCCACGAGTCAGACTTCCATATCTCATCAGAAGAATTTTACTGTTATTAAAAAGAAATCCGGGGAGTTTTTCTATCGTCTGATTCCAGATAAAATCTCTAATTATGCGTCGATATTTTATGTTTAAATTTCATTTATGCTCGTCATCTGAACGAT
>JABASC010001027.1:0-28303 GCA_019776185.1 Plutomurus gul | reverse complement strand
TAAAGTGTAAAGTCCTATCTCTATAACATTAGACTTTACACTTTACCAACGCTGGTGAAAGGGGCACCAGGACTATTAAAACGTAAATAATTCCAGTATTCATTCACATAACATACTCACAGACTCACCAGTCAATGCACAGTCACTCATACACAATTTTACTGCACCATTTTTCACAATACCCTTGTCATTAGAATCTCATTGCCTCTTCCATTTCGTATTTGCAGACAATCTTGGTTGGGCGGAGCAGCCAGCAGCGGTTTGGTTGATTTGGTATTTAGTGTGCTCCTCGCCTTCGGTAGTTTGACAAATTTTAGATTGGAGGAAAACATTTGTTTTTGTCTTCTTTCAAATTTTGAGGTAAGAATCAAATTTTTATTTAACATTTTCGGTATTGTTGTTGCATATTTTACTGGGTGAGTATTTCATTTTCATTACAATTGAAGTATTTGTGTTTATTCTTGTACTCTGTCTAATCTGGAAGTATTGCATTTAAATCGGCGGCCATACTTTTCTTGCATGCCGTGAGCTCAGCATCAGTCATTGCAGTGCACGCCGTGGTTAGAAGTGGATCTTAGAAATATTGTGGTTTAGTGGTTTGCGTTAAACTAACCGAAAATAGATCAATAATTTTTAATTTTAGTGTTAGATCTACATTAAGGTTATATTTGATATTAAGTAGACAATAGGTTGTAGGCAATGATAAAAACATTTACAATCTTGTTACAAAATTAGTCTATTACATATCCTTACAAGGATTGACAATATAGTGTTAGTGTAGTGTGGATTCTGGTTCACTCAACTCTCAGCATAAAATAGAGCTTCTGTGTAGTCTAAATCTCTCTTGAACAATCTTTTTTATTGACTGCGGCAGTGTAGGTCAAAGGTTTCGCAAAATAGAGAACATTTCTACCTATTGCTATTGTAATTTGTTTTTGTCATAATCTAGACAGCAAAAAAAGGATGGCGTCTCCACGTCATAAATCATTGGCAGAGTCGATCAAAAAATTTCACAATGTTCTGCGTCAAAATTTTCAAACGTCGGAAAATTGGGCAGTGGCATGGGAAGAGCATAAAAATCATAGTGAAAATTTAAAGTCTTATGCTGCGGCAATGTATGAGTTAGCGACAGAAGTTTGGGACGAGACGCCGAAAGATTTTAGTCGTATTGAGTGGGTCGCAAAAAAGTCCTTGGAATATTTTGATAATTATAACAAATTGAAACTGTTCGATGTAGGCAGTTGCTACAATCCTTTTAGAAGTTTCGAATTCTTTGACGTTACTGCAATTGACCTTTGTCCGGCCCCCGGTTTCGAAAATCAAATTATTAGGGGAGATTTTCTTGATTTAGCAATAGAAGGACCCAATGACGAAGATCATACGGTCAAAGTAGAAACGACTGAAAAAATTGATCAAAGGCTTCAAATTATTCCCCCATACGATATTGTAGTGTTTTCATTCTTTTTGGAATATCTTCCTTCGCCACAACAAAGGCAATCCGCGTGCAAAATAGCTGTCAAGCTCTTGAAAGCTGGTGGACTCCTCTTTATTTTAAGACCAGACTCGAATCCTATCGGTGAAATCAACAGTCGTGTGATCAAAAAGCTCAAAGTTGGTCTGGGGTTATTAGGGCTTCGAAGAATTTATGTTGATAAATTGTTGCATTTATGGGGCATGGCCTTTGTGAAATTAAATGAAGAAGAGTTTGAAAAGTATAGGACATCGGATAGATTTTTGCGAGATCTTAAAAAGGTCGAATGCAACGATGAGGTAGAATATTTCACCATTGCTCAGGATTCTAAGCAGTTCTCAGAGGAACCTGAAAAGTTGACAGAATCCATTCACGCCGATCCAAATCTATTTTCAGAGTTACCTCATGAAAATTTTGAGTTCGCTTAACTAGGTATAATTTTGCATTTCGCCTAATTATTTATTATTTTCGTGAATGATGATTACTGGTTGAGATCTTGGAGTTGTCAATTGTATTACAATGACAATAAACTTACCTTTCTGACCGAAACACAATAATATACTCTTATATGTGTTACACAAAATAGTCGTGCATCAATTTAATCGTGGACATTAACTACCTTAATGGAATGGTATATACCGCAAATTTAATTCTTGTAAATTTCAGGATGGCGTCTCCACATTTAAATTGGCTGATCGTCCGGAATAACAATGCGTTTTTGAAGAAAGCTCGTAATATTAAGCAACCATTCAGCACGGTTAGATTTCCATTTTACTTTTAAATCAAAATTTCCAATTGAATAGCACATTTAACACAAACAAATTTTAGTTTTATTACACTCAATGGTTGGTTTTACGTTGTAATATCATTTTTTAGGAGCCAAACAATTTGGTATGCAAAAGCTCCTTCCGTTACAGCGGTATTGTCCAACGTAAAACAGTTGGCGTTGAATTCTCTCCCGACAAGAAGGGAATCGTATTGGTCCTAAAGAAACCGAAATCCCAGGGGAAGCCCGCTTCTACCTACAACAGGACTAATATCAAAGCTCTTGGAAAGAGACGACCTCTTAAGAAATTGAGAAATAGTCTTGTTAAGGGTGGATATAGAAAAGACCTCACTAAGGTGAACATTTATTTTTAATTATTGGAAAAGACTATTATTTTTATATGAATGATGATTCTTACCACCAAGATCGTAGATGTATAATGACAATCAATTATGTGCTGACATTAAAAAATAATATAAAATCAACTGCAATTTTGTATATGATGCACTACATAACCACATTTGTTTTTCTTTGTAGGCCGCTTTAGTTCGTGCCAGTGTAATACTTCGCTCTCAGCAGCAGCCTAAAAAGAAGATCAAGGCAAAGAAAACCGAATAATATGTAAATGAATAAATATTTCATATGAACTATTAATATATCTTTTGAAGTCCACAGTTTATTTTATTTAGCTGAACTACACATAATACAATACATTGAAGGTGGGTTTATTTGCGTCATACTCAAGAATAGTTTGCACACATTGGATTTTCCCAACTTCCAATCAATAATTTTCGTTTTCTTGCACAGAACAGGTTCATTCACTATATTCGCTATATTTCTTTCCTACCTTGCATACTACGAATTATTGAATGACCTTTTACACTTTTTACTCCTCTTTGTGATATGTAAACGAATATCCAAAAGGATTCATACAGCTATATATTTCAGGTTTAAAACACCATGCACGAAAAGCAGAATTTCGTCTAGGCAAGCACATTTGTGAAATTATATCCTTGTTTGTGTAAAAGGTGCGTACCATTAACAAAACACTTTCCAAACGCACACAAATATTCTCGTAAACAAATTCTTTTTGTAAGACTTGCGGATATTTCGAAAGTTAAAATTGTTGTGGAAGCGAAGTCCAAGTTTTCTTCGAATTCGTTTTCTTTTTCTCCTTCTCTTCCCTCTCTTCAGCACAATTCTTCTGACCTTTGGAGGATGAGGAATTAAAACTCGTGTAAATTCCGGAGGGCTTTCTTGAATCATTTCCGGTTCGGCTACCCTAAAATAATACAATAAGGTTTTAAAGATCTACAATTGTCATTCAATTTCAAGAAGAAAAAACTTCAGTCAGGAAATTCAAATGATGGAAATGATATTTCACTCACTGATCCGAAAGTCGCATGTGCCGCTTACGAAAAGTGTGTCCTTTCAGATCCTTCAAGAGTTTCAGTAGTGTTTTCATTTTGCTCAATTTTTCGTCTTCTCCATCCTCCACTTCGATATCCTCACGATATATTTCAGGAGAATGATTTACGTCATTCTCGAAAGAGTGGTAAGAATGTGGACCCCAGATCTGATGCTTTATGTTTTTATTGTTGTCTGTGTTCAGAAACTGAATTAAATCGAGTTTTTCCAATGCTCCCTAAGCCCACGGTTAGAAAATGTATTTAGAGAAATACTTACATGGAGTCAACACTCGAGCGGAAACGAAACTTGCGAGAATAAAAACTAGGAAAATGTTCATTTTTTAAAAATTGTTTTACTCCATTGCAATGCGAACGCGATTTGTTGGCATGCTTTTTACGAAAACTACAACAACATACTGACAGACCTAGTTAAGTATATTGGTTCTTACCACTCTGACTTACTAGTGGCTAGGGTAGAGAGTAAATGCAGCGTGTAACATTCTCTTATTAAAAGCAATACGTTTGTAAACACGCCAAAAGTAACCACTAGCTTTATTATTATACGTGAGCACACTACGAAGAGAACACCTAGACCTTGTTTAGAATACAGAGCAACAGCAACGGTGAACTACTACGCTCCAATTAGAACGCATCGAACTGATAAATAATCACAGATTAGCCATTCGCCTATATAAATAGTATATGAATTGCTGTGCCCATCCTGCGCTCAGGTATGAATGACTCCTTGTGCTTCAACCACGTTGTAGATGTGCGAGTTTTACGCTAAAGAGGTAAGGGAAATTATACTGAAAACCACTTATCTGAAGTGAGTTTAATTACATTTTGGCAGATCTATTAATTATATAATCACCAAATTTGTGCCACAAATTCGTCCAAGTTTCCACATTCCCTAATTTGTTCCTATTTGTGCAATCTTAATTATGAGTTTTTGCGGTTCAACAACAAAATGAATGATGAAGATGATAAAAAAAATATCAACTCTTTGTAGAAAGCCTTGGTATTATACATTGTTGTAGCACTGATACTTACATAAAGCCACCATTGGAATATGGGAATCATCAATTTCATCAAGCATGGAGATGGAAAACAAAAGGGTACAAAGATTACTCGAGCGTGTCATAAGCCAGCACGAGCACATTAAACCTGTTTAACGCGAAAAAGACCATAACAAAGCGATTACTTACGGGTCCTACGTAATTGCCTAATCCAATGTTTCAATCAGAGTAATTAACTTAACGAGAATTATGGACTTCTTAATTTTATATAATAATTCATAAATGAAAAACGGAGCGATTTAGAATTTGACTTGCCCTTTGTTTGGTGCTGTAAGTGTTGCTACACATTTATTTTTATTTTTTACTTACACATTTCATTTCAACACTCGTACATTTCTTTGGCATTAAACACTACAAATTCTTGTATTATTCTGGATACGCGAGTTACAGTTATTTTTATTACTATGTACATAGTAATGATATATTTTTAGACTTTCAAAAATCGAAGCGATCCCATATTACTACGTAATAATATTAGTACATGAACAATGATAATTGCAGCACACAAGTACAGAGTGTAGTTATACCATGTAGGTAATAATTAGAAAACACAATAGTGAAAATCTACTTCCCCACCACGTTAACATAAAACCTGCTTGAGCTGCTGCTGTCCAGAATTTTCACGAGAATTTTTCCTGTCAACTTACTCAAAGAAATCGTATTGAAATCGACTCTATTATAATAGAACAATAGGCGTAATCGGGTAAGGTGCTTGCAGTTGCGAAAATCTGCCTTTGCATCTGTACATACTGAACAACAGTCAGTGAACTGTTGACTAGATGTGGTAATTAATCTTTACTATTCTAATATAGTGTTAGCTAAAGCACTGCAGCCATTAAATCCATCTTTTCAAGTTTAATAATATCGTGTCCTTATCGGTTAATTCATGAAGAAGTCAGAGCTTATCAGCCGTTAAGTGCAAGTATAGCAGCACACCAACTAACCTTGTATTGGAAGTGGGACTACGCATTTTGTAGTTATCATTTATCATCATGCTGTTAAATTGTAAGCTATGTTTTCTTTGATTTCACTTTACTACATTTCATCTACAAAAAGCGTCCTTTTAACTTTTTTTAATAGAATACACTAGTTAATAGAAGAACAAATAACTGTCTGTTTTCGACAGCACGAGGTTATACTTACACAGAGTAGTACACAGAACGCATTTTGTATTTAACTACAGTTTATGGAAACCTAATATTTAATTTTACGCTGGCTCATGAGTCGGTATTATTAATTAATTAATGCATGTAATATCCGAGATGTACAAGATGCACAACATGCATACAGATACAAATGCGAGTCAACAATATCACACACATAATTACGAAGAAGTACATAAATTCAAATTTTCGTGTGTAAACTCCAACTAAGGAGTAAACAAATACCCGACTTTGTTTTGTATTGTAGCATTTGTATCATAGTGGTTCTACATAATTTTTTATTCGAACGTTATTTAACCGTCTATGGCTATACAGTATACAATAATAAATATATGTAGGTAGCACACCCTTTCAGGGGGTTATCATGTTTGTTTTTTTACATCGAACACACAAATTTAGCCAACAAAGACTAGAAAACGCTGGAAAATCGTAACAGTATACTTAAGGAAAGATAATAACAGTTAAAAGATTAAATTCGTATAAATTACTGCATTTACGTAAATAAGTACACATGCACATTGCATGAATATTTAAGGTGTACTGTACCATGTATATTAAATTAATGTTAAAAAGTGTAAACACATGAATATCAAAACAAGTCCGCATGCAAAGAGAATCTTTTACATTCTTATAGTTGTCTTAATAAGTAGAGTCCATCAGATCTTAAGACAGTTTATTTTGGTGTAAACATTAAAAACTTTCCCTTTTCATCCTGTACTATATTCTAAATGTACGAAAATTCATCATGCAATTTGTGCTGTTTTCACAATTGGTAAACCTACATATTATGTAAGTGTAAAAAAAGTTAAGGGAGCAACTAAAATTATTTATATACCACATTGAATGATGGTTGCATGCAGTCACCGCAAGATACAATTTTATCAGTGCGAAGTTGTCGCAGAGCTGTACCACTAATTTAAATACCTCACATACGACAAAGTACTTTTCGCTAGTCAGTTTATTAGTACCTTCTTTCTGTATCCACCACAAAACGGTATCCTACTACTACTGAAAATACTTATAATATACTTAATGCAATGACATTTTATTTAAGTACTTGGTGGTACTTGTACATGGTATTATTATTATTATTAGTGTTTAGTAAATGGTCGTGCAGTATAACTGCACGACCATGTACGTTTTTAGACAGTATAACAGAGCGGACAAAGTTTGGCCTAAAGTAAACGGAAAATAAATCTACTTGTGAATCTAATTATTCGACCCTGATGAATGGTTATCTGGAGATGGGTTGCTGACATTAATGGGAGAAGAATTACTATTCTCATGCACGTGCGAGCTTTTACTATCGGCAGCACCAGAAGCTCGGTCTGTACTCGAAGAAGAATTTCTTCCACAAACACTGCAAATGAGAAAAAACGAGGATTAGAAAAGCTGGCCGTTAAACATTTGTCGTATGACACGGTTGCCAAACATTTTCTTTGTTTGAACGTTTCAATTTTAAATAAAATGTCGTTATTGATATATATATATTATATTTATCTCACCTGTGATGATTTTCCCAGTCTTTATGCTGGCAAAAAGCGCTGCAATATCTTGCCATGTTACAACCACTGCATGTCTCATGAGCTTTTCTCCCACAATTCCAACACTGTATCACAACACGTTTAATACATTAATACATAGCATAATCCACATTAATTCTTACTAGGTTACCACCACTTAGAAATTCACAACATGCGGAAATACGTATACGTGAAAGTGTACACAGACGGAAGCGTCATCATGATACTTGTACGTATAGTAAATCATATACATAAATACAATAGTACTCAATGCAGTATTGGATAAACACACAATACCACATTAATATACAGTAAATGTATCTAGTAAAGGTGTATTAATAATGTTAATTCAATATTTATACACACTATCAACGTTTTAGGGGCATGTAGGATATTGTTGTGTGTACCTCAGCGTCCACAGCCGCTCCGACAATAACAGACTCAGCGGGAGCTCTCCGAGAATCAATCAAAACTCTCTCTAAACGAGCTCGTTCTGATGCAACTGCTTCGCAAGCCCTGCAAGAATATTTTTGGATTTAAAACTTTAATTATACGATTATACAAGGGCTTTTCACACACAAGCATGCACACAGAGACAGACAGACAACAAAAATCTGGCCTTATACACTATTATTGATTACGAATGAAGGACTCGAACCTCGCTTCAGCTGCAGCCACCGCTCTTTGAAGTTCCACCAGCGCTTGCCTCTTTACTTCTTGGACAGCTTCCTCTGCAAAAAACCAAACGAAATTTTTTAAATACAAATAAGTATTCCTACATGAAGAATAGTTTCTAATCATCAAAAATTCCACATACTTAACAATTACTTTCGTCGTACTCACTATTGTAGTTTTTGACATGGTTGATTGCGATAAATCTTAATATTGTAACGAAATGGCATATCAGTACAAAAAAGTTTTTCCATCATGCATAATTTTATAGCATTATACATAACGTAAAGTTTGATAATATTTACACGCATTCACTTTTAGAGATCACACCTCAAAATATTGCAGGGAAATACGTGTGCATCCAAATCTTCTTAATTTTAGATTTCTTATAGCATAGAGGACCGTAGGATACCGATAGGTCGATTTTTTACGTACCAACAATACTAGTAAACAAGTTTGACCCCAGTTTGCTAAAGGGCGTAAATGTAAATAACTGGTTCGATTGGATTGGGTGAAAATTCTTATATTGTTTATAGATTCTGTTGGCACTCCTACTGTCCAATGACATAGCTGAAGATCCCCATTCTGAAACACAAGTAATACGGGGCTTCACTTACTGCTTCTCACTTCAATGGGAATAATTCATACACATTCGGTGTTCGTCCATAATCAATTCCATAAAAATCTGGATCAATCAACCCTTTACTTTATGGAATACTGCCATCACTTACAATCAGTGCATATCCATTTCCACACACTGGTGTCAAAAGCTCAAAGAATTTGATTAACATTAAGAATGAGTAAATGTATCATTTACAATTTCACAAAATACGATAAATGCACATACAATGTAGGAACCAAGTCTGTGCAGTAAAATATTACTCATGTATTTACCGCCCCCTCTCCCCAAAAACAAATTAATGAAAAAATCGTCACCCCTTACAAATGATTTATACAAACTCTGCCCTGCAGATTCATTTGTACTGTGAACCTGTACTCTTTTTGGTTTGTTTAGATTTTCTATAGAAAACGTAGCATGAGTACTGTACACATCAGTTATACAACAGCATGAATACAATGGTGACAACTAGGTTGTGTCTTGTGTCTCGAGTTGTTTGTTGTGTTTAAAAGTATAAGTTCTTCAAGGTGGATTAGACGCGAGCAGAAATAAAAGCAGCACCGCAAATGCTACTACATCTCGTACATGTAGATGTACAAGAATAGTGTCCCATCATGTCACTCGTACAACTCCACACTTATTTATATACAGACTGCACATAGTAAATAACATAGTCATAGAGGAAAGAGATAGACGGACGACGCGTGCCTCTCCATGCTTGGCCCGGACTTGAGTTTTGAGTGAGACTGATAGTCTTAAGTCTCTCTCCTCTATCTCTTTGCACTCACATTCAGCAGAGTGAACTAAACGTAAGTAGGAGTAAGTACTAGGAAGATGCGAATATGAGATGCTTGTTGAAGAACCAAAAGAAGAAGGACTCATGTAGTATGAACTACGAGCTCTGCGAGTCTCTCACTTTTAATACCATAAATATATACTCTGTGTAACTGCAGGAATACTTTCGCCACGTCTACGTATTGTCTTGCCTTGTCTGTCTTTCTTCTTTTCTCACAGTCTCTGTCGCTGCTGCCTCTACTCTCCCCGTTAAAACACAATAAGAGCCAGTACACACACACAGTGTAGTAGTTGTCTATCGCTTGGATTGCATTGCACTGTCTCGTATTCACATCGCCTCTCATGACATTTGTGGCTGTTCCCACGAAAGAAAATGTATCGTGTTTGCAATTTAGACCAAGATTATTTTATAAGATATCACAATATGCTTTTCCTTTTGCTTTTCCTACTCAACCCCCTGTGAAGCATCATTTGCTTAAGTTTATCTAGCCACATTCTCTCTCTCTCACTCGTTTTCTTGTACATTTACGTATAAGCAAGTATGTGAATAGAGTGCAGGAGAAACTGCTTTCAACTTATCTGCATGCTGCACGTAGTAGTTAACTAGTCTACGGACGGAGTAACGTACATAAAAGAAAAAATTGCTTGGTGACATCGTGTAAGTAATATCTACATTCAAAATTATATGTATGTACACAAATTTAGAATTTCTCTTCCACTAAAATGGGCAATACGTTTCCCAATGTCCACTTTATCCGCTTACATTATTTCTTGTACATTTCAACGAGATCTTCTTTAAACATCACTTTTATTTTTTTATATAGTCCAGTATGTATGCTATGCTCATTGAACCCACATTCTACCTCTGTAGCGTCATCATGTAATTAAAGAGAAAAAAGATTCTCTCAGCTGGTACATAAGGAGCATGGCGTGAGCGACCGCATAGAATGCCATGGTACTGAGTACTGAGTGAGTGAATGAGTGCGAGCGTGATTAGTGACAACAATGTACATACCAGCACGTCTCTTGACTTCAGCAACGCGATCTTCGGTAGCGCGTAAAGCTTGTGCCATCATTTCGCCAGCCTGACGTTTAAAGTCCTCCGAGTTCTCCACAGTCGTGAATACAGGCCTCCTGCTGAGCCAAGAATTCGCACCACCACCGCCACTTCCACCGCTACCACCACCTCCTCCTCCTCCTGCTCCAGAAGTTTCCGTCTCTGTGTGAAAACTGGTGGTCCTATTCTGTAGAATGCCTAAGGCCCGCTTTGTCTATGGATTTAAAAGTTTAATTATACCATTACAAAGGGCTTTTCTCACACACACACACACAAGTGTGCGTACAGAGCGCTTATTATATGCAATATACAATGCAATAAAATATTCCACTCTACCTTCTCCACCATGCTTAGGATACAGTTGAGCATAACGTGAATGTTTTTCCATTCATCCTCGGGACCTTTGCTGCTACAGTTGCCCCCATTGGCCGGAGGAGTGGGTTGACTAGCCGCCGGGTCGTGGTGATGGGAATGGCCGTGATGAGATGTCACAATCGGGTATGGAGACGTGTAGTAGTCTCGGAATTCGGCCGTGGAGCCGGATGAGCCAGAAGTCGAGATGAAAAATGGTGGTGAGAAAAGACTGGCGTGATGTCGCTTTGGTGTCGAGCTGTACGTTACGTCGGAGCCTTCCCCATTCTCGTAGAAACTACAATGCATATAGAAATAAACACACAAGCCTTTAACTTTAAGAACCGCAAGAAAGCAAGCACCCGTGCTCTCTCTCCTCGTGTATTTACACGATTAAACCTACTACTAACCTACGTGTATACTATATCACGAATATCATCATAATGAACACCACCAGCACAAGATAAGAGCCAACAACGACCAACTATTTCTTCAATATATACAAAACACATGCATCACCATCCCTTCATAATAAGGACCAAAGAAAACAAGACCCAAGAACAGAGTGAGGGAAGAAAACCTGCACAGGAGATTTTGCAGTAACTATATACTTCTAAAAAGAGTATTGCACCATGGTGAACTACATATTAGATATTATACATCTATATAGCACACATACATTTATATGCTTATTGAAGGTAAGTAAGTGCATAAAATACAGACCGTGTTCCCTTGACTTCTACTCAGTCACAGCAGAGAGCTCCGTTGAACTTACTTGCTTATAGAAACTTGGCGAGAGCATCGTACACATAGTACGATGTACATAGATAGTATATGTACATACAGAGCGATAGGTAAGTCAAGCCCAGTCAAGCCAAGTACAGCTCTACGACTACTAGAACTACTCTGTGCTCGTCTGTGAGTGAGAGGAAGAATGGCAAGGGAAAATGTTCAGAGTAAGATGCGTATTATAAAGGGCACAGATGGTCAATATCAATCGTGGAACATGGAACCAACTGCAAACTGTCGGTCGCATTCCAACTCAAAAACACCACATGCCACACATTTTATATATGCACGAGCACAGCTGCTTCAAGACTACACTTGCCTTCTCTCTCGCTCCCTGTGTCCTGTCCGCACTACTTACATCTAGTAGTCATAGGAAAGAGAGCGAGCAAGCGAGAGAGAGAGAGAGAGAGCTAATACTAACTCCTTTTATATCAGATCGGATCACTGAGACGGATAGTTCGATTCTCTTTTCCCTCTCGCTCACTTGCTTCCGTCTTCCTATTCGTCCTTACTCCTTACTCTCTGGCCTGCCACCACTACTCACTCCTTTATAGCTTAACAGTTGAGCCTCGCACAACTTTCTTTCCTTTCTTCAAAGATCTATCTTTATATATGTATGTATACTATGTAAAAGTGAGCTTCAGTATTTATATCACTAATACGATTCTATGTGCCCGCAACCTTGTGTTCTTCGCTCTCTCTGTCTCTCCAGTCTCTCTCACAATGTTTTATAGCAGAGGGAACAGGATGCTCTCACTTTATACCGTAAGATACTATTTTGAGCCGACTGCAAGAATCTGCTGTCTCTCCTTTCCCTGTTATGCTCGAGATCCTGACATTTTCTCACTCTTCTTCCCATCTCACAGTCAATCTGTCTTCCAGAAATTCCTCTCTCTCTCTCTCTCTTTCTTCGATGTGCATTCTAGTAGCTACATCTGCTTTTACTCAGTTGCCGTAAAATTCAGAGATCTGCAAGAGCTACTCATCCCGCAGATGGATAGAATCATAGAGTGTACGAGAAAAAATGCTGTTAGATAATCTCAACAGCATTAATAATAACCAAAATCACTACTTCATTTGTACGTTTACTTACAAAGCGCTCAAACTTACTAAGATAAGCTCTACCAGCACTGTGAAATATCAATATGAATTTTTGCCGATCAAAAGAGACGTGTGCATACTTTATACTTGGCATGCATTCTATCTGCACCTCTACGATATGTTATCACATCATCATTTACACTGAAATCGGGCTCCTGTGACTAATCACGCATAATGAACAGTTTCCTATAACATAAAATTTTATGATTCACTGCATATCTAAGAATTCAAGAACGAATGCAAGTTCCTACATCGATAACCTGAAGGTCTATTGACAAAACAATGCAAAGGTGTACAAAACGTAAATACAAGAGGAACAACCGTTTAATATGCTTGGGACGGTGAATCTCATGCAACTAAATACTGAAATTATTGGGTATAACCATCAGGGAAAAGAAAATGCCACATGTGGCTATGCATGTGTGAGTATTGGTACCTTTCAGAAGCCTTTCTTTTTCCAGGTAGTCCCAAGTCGGCAGCCTCCGAATGGAAAATGTCACAAGGTTCTCCTGGTGATGATCCTGCCTCAACGATAATTTGTTCATGACTTCTTATGTAGCTCAGTGGAGTCTGCAAACACAATAGAAGTTACAATTAAAGGCCGCGTATGTACTAGTTAGCACGAGACTAACAAAAACCTGCATTAATTATATAAGGGCAGTCTTTGTTTGCAAAGTAACGATCCCATATGTTCGGCTGACGTGACACAGACAGCCGACCGCACGCGTCTCATGTAACCAACCAGTGACACATCACATCAGGTTGGCTTAACACAAAAAACGTGTGTATGTAATCTATTAAGTATGTAACGTTCTCCATTGTCTAAGCAGACGGTGTTGTGTAAACAGAACTGTGGCTTGTGTGTGCCATGCCGTAATAAATGAAATCTTATGCTGCTACATGTATTTAGATGCACACACACACTGAGAGAGAAGGATTCTATTACCTGCTTTGCCAAACGGGCAAGGTGGCTGATTTCTCGTTGAAGTAGCGGCAGGTGTGCCCTCAGAAAAGGTAAAACAAAAGGTCTCAGAGGAAAAGATGTTACTTCTTGTAAGGAATGGTGAAATTCTTCAATGCTTAAATGTCCGCTCTATATAAACAAACCACAAAAAAAACGTTAAGTAAGACCTCTAAGAATTAAGATGGGAGACAGATTTACGGGAGAAATGAGAAATTCAAGACTTACCACTAAATTAAAAACTAGAGTGCGAACACGGTCGCCGACCTGGAATTAAGAATAAGCATAGTAAGAGTGATGGTATTCGCGTACATCAAATAAGTAAGCTAGCGTAACAAATTAATATAAATACATAAAAATTTAACCTTGATACCAGATGACTTATTGTACTTAATTAAAATGTGTTTCATGTACAACCAAAAGTATCTACACTTTACCTCATGAGAAATATCGCACCCGAAATGTAAAAGAGTTCCCAGGAATCTCTTGATTTTGACTATGTGTCTTGCACTGCTTCCATGTCCCATTCCATCTATAACACACCGAAATTGACAAAGAAAACAAATGTGTATTTTAAACGAAGTCGGTTATTAATGGTCTGCTGAAACTGCCTCGTCCATAATGTATAAAAGTAATAATAGACTTTTGGAAAGAAGTCACGCAGGCGTAGCTTTTATTTAAGATACAGCATTCGGTAATATGTAGAAAATGAAGTGAGAAGAAAGGTTATTGTTATATGTAAAACTGTATAACTCACTTGACGAGCCAGATGCGGAGCCAGAAGAATTCGAAGATGAAGAAGGGGTCCTCGCTGATGAACTTGAATTGTTATTATTGTTAACGGAGCCATTTACTGGTGGAGAAGGCGTTCCTCTGCTGACGCCCGCAGGACCATTTGCACCAGAAGTTGTACTGTGAGGAGAGGAAAACTGATGACCAAAGGTATGAGCGTGACTGCTGTGACTATGACTGTGATGAGTGGAATTTGTTTTATTGACACCGGCAATCGGAGGCGTTTGAGACCCACTACCTCCAGCTGCTTTCGGACTTTCACTCATTCGATGGTGTGGATGCGTATTTTCTTTACTCAAAACTGTAATAAACAAACGACAGAATTTAAATTTCTTTTAGTAAACTGAAAGCTGCATTCAAAAAAAACATTTATTTAAATCTCTGTAAGTACTGCGCAATTACCACGCATGTTACACTATACAATAAATCCTTTGTCTTTCTCCCAAGGTCTTTAGTTGACGACATTATTATTACACACTAAACAAGTGCTGCGTAATACATGAGAGAATTGATATCTTGGAATGAGTAACCTCATATAAATTTCTCTTGGGGAATTTCTCGCAGAATTAAATGCATGTTTCGGCCGTGAAGTAGAAAACTTCACAGAAAAGTGCACATTTTAACGGTATTTTAGGTTTCCGATTCACTTGTCCAATGCAAATAATTGCAATGAAAAAATATACAAAGATCCACACACAAATAGTACAAATGTAGACGGAGTGAACAAAGTCCATGACACTGAATACAAACCGTTACCCTTATCAGAGTGCCTATATCAAGCGAAGGTAGAAATACATTCAAAGATATTCAATTCTGTTGAATTTCCGTAATCTTTGCAAAATAAATAACCGAGGTGAATCTTTACTCATTGTATGTAGATATATTTGTACAGAGTTTCAATGATTAAAATCGAAAAGGGCTACAAAACTCAATTCGATTCTTTATTTATAGCAATATGTAAATACAGAAAGTGTACAGCAATTGAATATTTTGCTACTGTCGCTTGGCAAAGGCGCTGGGGTGATGTAGGAACGGTCTGTATTCAATTTACATGGTTCAATGATTGTTCCTACTTTCAAATATACAAACTGTAATTATTCTCCAGAAAAACTGCCTTCATTTTTATCTACATTGTGCAATGGGACAGAGTCCTTAAAGTTTCATGCGACTTAACTTGTACTATTTATGTTCAGAAATGATGACACACATTCCCACCTTGCTAATATTAGGAAATTCCATCGTCGCGCTGCCGAACTCACAGTACACAATACATGCACACTCCGAAGATCGGAAGAGAGTATATAGTTTAGATTTCACGAAGAAACTTTTGGAATAAAAGTATACATTTGTGCATGAAGTGTAAGAATGAATATTAAACATCTGTTTCTAATTAAATTCAATTCCTGGCTATCAGTGCAGCACGGCATGAGAATAATTTATCCTATCGTCTATTCAATACCCTACCACCACGTAACATAATATCACATTGCATTGCAATCGCAATCTGTTTACAGGGTTTACAGAGAGAACCAGAGCTTTCTCCTTTATATACAGCTAACATACATAAAATAAGCCGACGACCAACAACTCAACTATAAAAGTATAACATGGGAACACGTAAAAGCAATGCACATTCCTCTCTCTCTCTCTCGAATCCAATATTTCCGTATTCTGCACCATTTATATAGTTACAGAGAGAGAGAGAGTAAGTACCCGAAGTACTTTATTAGCCAAACAAACTTCGGAGTCACAAGTGCAAGTCATTGGCATGCTAAATTAAAACCTAGCATCACCTGCTCCAAGTCACAGTAGCTGGACTCTTAACTGAAGTTAGTGTCTGTAGTGTAGTTAACTCGCGCAACCTTATTGCTACTTACACCTTATGATTTATTCCTCTAATAGACCCCGTGTCATTCTTTAATTCTTTCCAGATACAAAATTCACAAAATTCTAACGCAGGAAGAAACTTCATGCATAGCAATCGCAATCACAAAAACATGTACCGTAATACTGAATACCTTGGTATCGTACAACTGTCGACAGTCAAGTCGCAGATACCGGTATCTTCGTTCTCTGCACTGTGTGTCTACTATAAGTAACTGGATCAACTTTACCGCTACTTTTGCATTTTCTTTTTGCTGCTGGTGCCCACATTACTATTACATTTTCCTTTCAGTTCGCTGTCCCTTTTATTATAAATATTTCCCTTATACAAAATACAATCACAGACAATCTTATTTTCCCTACTCATAATATTCTATCATTCTACTACGAATCACTCGCCTTCGGCATTATTGACCAAAAAGTGGCACTGTTGTGTGCACAAACTGGCACGATGGGTTAACAAAAAGCTCGTTGAAGGAGACGGACAAGATAAGATAGATCGTAGTTACATCATGAGAGAAAGAAACAAACGGGCTCTCTTTTCTCTGCTTTTCTTTGGTGTATCTTTGAACTTATTTTCGAGTGGGCATGCATGCTGCACATGACAAAGGTACTGTGTGAACAAAGTCTGAGACAGACAGAATGGCATGATTACATCACACAGTGGGAATATTGTGACCGTGCAATCGTACATACATATTGTTTGAGTATACTGTACGCGTATACGCATAATATGCAGGTACGCGTGCAAGTTGACAGTAGAATGAGGGGGAGGACATCCGAGTGTGTGCCAGAGCATGGTATATAAATATATGTAGTACATACATATGTATATGCAGGGTGGCTCAATACTTACTGGCAATTTCTCATTATAATGTATATTCGATGCATACTATATTAGTACAAGATCGAATAGGAATCATCGATGCCAATTCATTGACGTCCCAGCCGAGCCAATACATCAGATGAACATCAGAATGAAGCAAAGTGTAAGTAAAAGCATTTAGAAGTAGTAGTGGAAGATACACATCGAATGGATGGGCACAGATACCGTAAAGAGGCAGAGATGCATCACATCTGGCACTTTACCATCAGACTTTTCCAGATGTGCCATTTCTAGTCGGATTCTCTTCCGACACTCTACTACGTGCTAGTACTATATCATGCTACTATAAGTATGCTACCAGCAGCAGCAGCACACATACTACTTATAAAATAAGCCGGAGATATTGTGCTGGCTGAGTTCTTCTACTATGCAGAAATGAAACCCACTGAGATCTGTGCTATACAGGCACCACTAGACCTATGACCGATTCAATCTTTCAAAAATAGCATTTTCTTAAATTCATTATTTTTTAGAGGGATTATTAAAGTCGTATTGGAAAACTGAAACCAGATACATAATTTATATACAAATAAAATTAATTTGAAGAAGTAGAAGGGGCACTGGAAATAATTGCATGCGCAATTTTTAACTATGAATATAGAAGATAGCAAAAGACTGGGTAAAATAATGCAGACTGAATCGGTCTCACCTCCAGATCTTCCACTGAACAAGTAGACTGCCGATGTTTCCACCACCACCATATGCACTGCACTATCTTGCTATACACTTCTTTAATTCTTTCCGGGTATCTTTTCAATGCCTTGCCTGCTTGTTCTCTCTCTTTCACTTTCTATCAAACACTCCCCGACCCTTGGCTGCATAAAATACTGGTGAGTGGTGAGTGCAGATTCAGTTGACTGTGACTGACTATCTCTCACTGACTATCATGTATATATACTGCTTGCGTTAGTGTAAGTTGAAATAAGGCTACAAAACTGAATCCAAGTAACTACTAATAACTAGGGACAAAAACAAAGACAAGAGTACCAAACGGGTTTTCAGTACGCTTAGTACAATGTGTTGGGGTAGCATTAGTCGATTTGAAAATGGTACCAGCATGCAATCCCCAAGATTGAACATTAAGATTGATTTTCTTGCTATGCGTAACCAATAAGTAACCCGTACTCTTACAAAATACCATCTCTCGCACATGTAAATATTTGTATACTAATGTCTCTGTACATTAAGGTATATACTACGACGGTAGACCTTTCTATTCAATCCGAAATTCAAGTGGATTTTTATTGTTTCGATTTATATATTGCAAGCACTCACTCATTTTTCACTTATCGTTCTCATTCTGTGATCATGAGTGCAAAACTTTGAACAACATGCATTTCTGATCCGCTTTACTTTGTTGGTTGATGTATATGCATTGAATTGGCTCATTTTAACCATATGGTTTGATTACGTGCTCTTAATAGGCTTCAATTTTTTCCAAACTGAAGAATGCAATATATTGCTAGAAAATCTGCTTGTAAAACGACCGTTTAGACTGCATTCAAGCTTTTGTACAAGACACTAGTGCTCATTTTTCATGACTCCTCTGCCGTGCCTTTTGCATACCATTCTCCACGAGCGTAGGAATAAGAGCGTAATGCAATGCACCCGGTGACCAGTTGAGTTGATTTCACCGCAACCTGGTAGTCGGAAGGAAGGGAGTGACCAGGACCACCACCACAGCTCGTCCATTAGATCCAACCGTGTCCTTTCCCGTTCCTAACATTAGGTGTAATCCAATGTAAATGTTATGCATTCAGCTTGGAATACAATTACTACCCTCGTGAAAAGTCACAGTTGCAGCCTGCAGTGGAGTCAACGAAAAGCTGTATGTACATATTTATCTCTTAACAAATATATTAAGAAATACGATTCCATGGGGGCAGAACACGTTCTATCTGTCCAAACGGTAACAAAAGTAACTAAAATTACAGTTTTTGCTCTCAGCGTATAGGTGACAGATTTAAATACGTTTATTGTCGGTATTTGAACCAGGGGGACCCAGGGGGCGATGTGGGTCTCTTTTCGACTACCCCTTGTGTTTGAAGTGATTTGTAGCATTCTTGCACGTCTGGTCCGATCGTGCGTATGAAAGAATACAAATATAGTGGGAATATAAATGACATGAGTTCTGTGACTGACAATGAAAGGATCGCATAAAGAAGGGTCAAAAGAGTTTCAGTTCAGACGGTAGCCAAGCATACTTATACACATGGTACTGTAATGTCCGTAATAGCATTACGTAGTTGAACAGTGCAGGACAAGGGTGTGTGCAATTCTCCCACCTATACAGCCAACTTCTATTATTATTATAATATAGCAGAGTACAGGCATAGGGCGATGTCTGTGAGTGCAGGGTCTGCCTATAATGTAGACAGACAGAGAGACTACAAAAATTGCTTTCGCATACTTGTTGTAGGCATTTAGCGCCATATGGAACTCAACAGTGTATTTTCAATAGGAGTAGTTCATTCTTCTTTTTCTATCTGCTGCCGACACTTCTATATCAAATGAATTTCCACTTGTTTTCCACGCCAGTTCTGTTTCTGACTTCTTCCGAATTTCCAATTCCTGCTGATCTTTAGTCTCTCTCTCAGGTCTCATTCAACCCAGAACCTTCACCACGGCTACCACTGCAAAATTAATACTTTGGCCACGGCCCCACATTCAGTACATGCATGTGTGCTGTATGCATTATATAATAGGAAGACCAGATTCACACTCTGCTCAGAGCAGAATAATCTGGGAAGGGGCAGTAAGCAGTAGTCAAGTCAGTGTCAAATGGCCAAGTCTGCTTCTGATGGTGCAGAACTGCATCATGCTAAAATATATTTTACACTACTATAATATAACGATATATCATTTGATGTTTCCCTATATCTGCCTTCTCACCTCAAACACACTCAAGAATTTATTTATTTATTGTGTTCCCTTTGAATCAGATAATTATTTCATGTTGTTGTACAAATCAAAATTCGACCGTCAACACAAATCCAATTACGGGGAAAACAACTTTCTCCCGGACATGACATGACAGTATCCACGTACCAATCGCTATGATGATAATAATATCTGTGTATAGACAACGTAGACATTACTTGATCGTACTTATTATGCCGTCAGTCAAAACATCTTTGCTTTCTTCAAAGAGTAAACTAAACAATCATCAACCAACAACAATAATGAACAACAGAAGCTTCATTGATGATCTTTGTGGAGATACATTCGTTACCGCCAACATTAAAAGAAGCAAAGACAGCTTTTTGAACCTAAACTGACATCATTGATCATCCATCTGTGAAATGACAACCGCAAAATTGAAATGTACTATACTTGAATCACAAGCACACCAATTAATTGTGTCTGCATTGTTGGTAGTTGGTTCACTTTATGTGACTAATACTCCCACTGACCAGACGTTCTATAAATAGATATTTTGTGGTAAGCCAATGACTCGGGCGTATTATACAGTAAGCATTCTTTCCATTTGGTCATATATTTACACGTAAAGTCCTCCTGAAGCGATGAACCGTTAAGCTGCCATTGTAGAATTAAGTGCTCCTTTATAATTTTACGTTGAAGAATATTGGACAAATTAAAATGATCGTTATTATGCATATTTATTCCACTCACATGATAAGACCAACAAACCAGGAGTTTAGAAATGGAGAAATAACCCCAAGTGCATGACTTGTACTTGGGGCGTTACGTAATTACATACTTTTTCTGTTCACTTCCTCTTTGAGAAAAGAAGCCGAAGTATTTGTCTGACATTAGCACCCTAACATGACCTCCACATCCTACCCTACATACATTATGCTAGCTAAGACAAAGGAAGTCAAACCTCAGACTTCAGCACTTAACCCGGGTGAGTCAAAGTGCGGTAACAAGAAGCAGAGGGTAATAGGGATCGCGATGCTGCCTTGGCCGACATATGTCATGTCATCAATTCACATGCAGTAGGCATACTGCAAGATGGATGATCGAGAGATGCACCCAACCATTAATTTCCAATACTACACGAACGACTATAATATTCCATGTGTGACTTGCATACCATTCCCTGCCAAGTACATACGCATACATTCTTTGCAGAAGCTAGTCACTACAAGTATTTAGTGGTACAATTGCGTGAACTGCAGCTTGTACTACACGATAGAAGAAAACATCAGCCCATCATACACGGATACGTTATGCGTGTGATTACACTACACAAGGAAAAGAAAATAAGATAGCATATGTCACTTAATGGTTTCACGTTACATGCATATGACACACGACTACCTATATACTACATTCAACTCAACACTAAACATTTTACTACCACTTATGCATATCTAAGGATCTCTAAATACTACTTATAGTGGTGTATACCACAAATAAAATTATTGCAAGGTATAACAAAAATATTTTAAATCAACAAGATGTAATAGAAATGAAAGTGCCAATTACTTTCTCCTTTCCTCTTTAATTAAAGAACCAAGTGGATGACACTAGGCAAAAAATACTATTGTCATTAAGTAAAAGCATTATTAAAACTGCAGGAAATGAATATAGGCACTCCGTTGAACACGCTGGCAGCGACTAAAATGTGAAGAACTCTCTCCTTAGGAGTTAGGAGCCCATCCCAGATAAATACAAATATTCTCAATGTAGGACAACGTAGCTATAGTTGGTCGTTACTTCTACAGAAACAAGTAATCACTAATTATGTAATGCGGACACGACGGTTAGAAAACTGGAACAATGCATTAGTACAGGAGATCGTTTGTTACTCCCAAACTTACGCCTTTCGTTTAAATTCTCATCGAGAGTAGCCAAAACAGCCAAAAATACTTACGGTGCATTAATGAATGACAAAAAAAGGAATGTTGGAATAAGGATAAACTTAATGTTTGACTTTTATTACAAATACGACTAGCACTATTATACTTTTTAACAAAGCTTGTTTAGTGATCGTTGTACTAGCATTAGAACAGGGCTTTTTAGTGCATATAATTGAATGAGTGTAGTAAAACGCAAACGTTGTTGGGTATGCCAAGAGAAGACCAACTAACTTTTCTTTACGATGGTGTAGAACAACAATGAAAGGCTTACGCGAGAATAGTACACAGTCAATTTGATCGCAATCAAAGGTTAAAAAGGAAGAGAAGCACCCGGATGATTGGTACCATATGGGATTTCCATGACAAAACACACGAAGCAAACTATCTTGTCTTCCATCTACTACTAATAGTAAGTCTACGCGTACCCGCCTTCCATACATAAACTCTACACTGTGATACTTTACATTGTGTAAAAATACAACCCGGTGCACAGGAGAGAAAAATTGAAAGAGGAGGACGAGAGCACCGTCACAACAGTTAAAGACAAACACATGGTTACAAATTGTCTTAAATTTCTTCCTCATTGTTAGTCAGCGTTGCAATATAATTATTATGTAAGCTAGACACTATAATACAGAGGATGTAACAGGATTGTACGAGACTATATATACACTGTGGTTATACATAATTGGTCTAATGCATTACGATTATCTGCTCATAATTCTTTTCATATAAATGAAATGACTAAAATACTCTTATGTATATATATATATAGCGGTACACAGCAATTGTTCCAAGTTTCAACGAATGAGTCAATGCCAAGCAGATGACATGTCAATTCATTTATGTGAAGGAACGGATGAAGCTTTGCCGACTGCCTATTTGAATAAATTGGTTTGGCAACTTGGTTCAACCAACACCACAATCATATCTTGTATCGTGTGTGCATGCATACATAGGCTCTGCGAGGTAAAAACTTATACAGAGAGTGCTATTTTTGTGGTAGCTGTAGAAGTAGGGAGCTTTCTGTGTATATTTTTAAAGAATAGTTATACAATAAATGTACAATTTTATTAGATTGAAATCATAATGTGCCATATGGACTTAACCCTTTCACCTTACTTCACCTACACAGAATGTCCATAACATATGTACTGAACTTTGAAAATGAATTAATTAATTAGTCGTGTGCAGAAGTCCAGTTATGATAGGGGAAGAAAACTAATTATATCAATTCGTACACAGTGTGCAATCTAAAACTTATAACATGGTAGGAATGGGTGGGTGGAAAGCTAATGATGATAATTAAGAATTGAGCCTTTTTATTCACACGAAAGACTACGACTGTACATATTGGACTCCTTATGGTGTCTGATATTGACTGAGTGGACTGGACCGTGAGTGAGCTGAGTACAAAAAAGAAATGTAATAGGAAATGAGTAAGTATTACTACATATATGTACAGTAATATGAAAGAGTGTATCCATTTAAACACGTCTACATACTGGTCGACTGTATAGAAGCCGATGTTCATTCTCTCACAATATCAGCGTCAATTCAGTACAGTCTCATAGAAAATACAAACTGTGAGTTTTCACAGCATTAATAATTCATCGTGAGCAGCCAATGGAAGTGAACCAGAGAGAAAACCGAAATTTGGGCGACGAGAGGTTACACACACCGCAAGACATTGCAGAATCAAATAAATGAACAAACCTATCATAATACAAGATAACACAATGTCCGCTGTTGTAGTAATCCTGCAGTTCTCCCAAACGGATACACCACACGTTAACTCTATGCGTTTACCCAAACGACTTGTGGGAGTGTGCCTAACAACAATAGTTTAATGTCGCATATCGCAAACATAAAATTACGGCCAAATGTTTACGGGAGCAACATTTCCCCCCTTTTGAATTGCGAATGATGTAGAAAACGTTGATAGAGCAGTGGTGAAATTATTCTCTAATGAAAAAATCGGATGAAATGATAAAATCCAAGATGGAAAGTGAATTTGTTGTAATATTCTAATTTCTTGTAATGCATGTGCACAAAACTGATACTATTTACTTATATATTCACTGGAATCCCTTATATGACAAATACAGTAAAACGTATGGTGGTAAGAGAAGAAACTTGAATCGAGAAGCAGAGTCCGACCAGGTGTCATCTTTTCAAATCAACTAGAACATTTTTCTCGTGATCGCTAAAACATTGTACAAGAATATGGATATACAAGAGAACACATTGAAGGAACATCGTGTTGAAGTGTACATATTCGAGACACAGTTTGAGTTCCATGATGTTGACTTGCTTTGGCTTTATATTTTTTCGCTGCTTTTTTGGCTGAGTGGGACCAGTGACATATGTTCGTGCTCTCGCAACCCTTTACTTATCATTAATACTCTGGCTGGACAGACTGACATTTTATTTATAGTCACTTATTCCATATGGTTCTATAGTATACAGAATAGAACATGTATGTAATTACCATAATGCAGAGACACAAACATCGTGTCGTATGATGTGTGTTACGTATATCTTGTGTGTACGCAGCGTACATCGTCCACTTTAATGAATTTCTTATTTACATTCGACATTTTCCCAGAAGACGAAAAACTCTCTACATCATAACGCAATTACAGATATAGATGAAAATATATTTAAGCAGTATACTCCTTGAAGTAGGTTATAGTAAATCGGAAGTTGGAGCACACGAAAATTGCTAATTTTGGAAACTTCTAATCGTAATAAGAGACAATGTCAATGAAAGCAGCTTTTTAATAAAAGTTCTGTCCTGTGTGAGTGGAGGAGGCGATGAAAGCTCCGAACACCACACAACACGACTCTCATAATATTACGATGAAGAAAAAAAGAAAAGAATCTGAGAGGTGCACAGGTGTGTGTGTTTGTAGAAGGTACACGAAGATTGCATGCATCATCAATTTTTACTGCCACATGCATGCACAAACACACGACATGAAGAAAAGGATTGAATCTGTCTTCTATGTATCTACACTATTACTACACACAAAGGATGCCGTAACAAATATATTATAGGCAAAACATCTGATTAGCATTGAGTTTCTATGTAGTACTATTACTGGTAGCAGAAAAGAAAACTCACACAGGAAACAACATGAAGTCTTTATATATACATATGTAATAGTAGGCACAGTCTAGCTACTAGTATGTATTCTGTGAGAATTTCTCAATGCCACGTACAGCAGACTAACACTGTAATATTTTCTTATCTGAGAAAATGTCGACATGAGAACTGTACACAACAAAGAGTCGAGTCCTGTGTGCGTCAATTATTATAGCGAATGTGGAACAGTCGCCGCGGTCTAAGCAATTCTCCACTCTCAGAGCATTTTGTACATCCATGCACACAAACAAAGATTGATTCTGTCATGAAGAAAGGAGAGAACGAGAGGCAAGGTGTTCTCGTTCCCCAATAATTGATAGGTTGACACATATACAGTAGAATCCAACTGCTCACTGCATTGTGTACTATTGGTAGTTGGAGCTTACTAGATGTACCACTACCACTGCCAATGAAACAAAAATATACTGCTGTAAATATATACAGGGTGGGAGAATAAGTAAACAATACATAGGAACTACTCAATGTCGGTTGTAGCTGATTTGGAGAAATGAGTGAACAATGAAATTTACAGAGAAGCACGAATGAGAGAAAGAAAGAAAACCATGGTAAAGTAGAAAAAGTAATAGTAACAATACTATACTACGAACATAGTAAACAGTGGATACACATTAAAATAGAAAAAAGAATACTTTTTTAGTCTGCACAAACAAATGTATCCAAAGTACCGCAAACACACATTGCATGTACACAATATTACTATTATGTGTGTGATATTTGAGATTCTTCTTTCACACATGAACAAAACAATTTTCTTTTCTTCAACTGTCTTTCCTCTTACACACAGTCTAAGAACATTGTAATTCTTACTTCCATGATACAAAAAATGATTACTTAACCACAATATCCACAATATCTTATGTACAAAGCTTTGATGTAGAGGAACAGTGGGTTTTCTGGCCGATCTTTAAACGTGTGAAGAGTGGAAACAATGTTAAGAAAAATGATGAACCCTGAAGACACAGCGGCAGTAGCCTAGTCTTTGGTAGTGCATAACTTTCTTTGTGCGAGCGTGCAAGAGAAAGCTTGTGAGACTTTCTCTTTGGGAACCAACCTACAAAAATACAACTACCTACTACATAACAAAGACAAACGTAGGAGAAATTTGTAGTGTGTAATCACATTGCAGTGCACACAACCGATACAACCTTCCCTTCTGTGGTGATGCATCACCACAAGCAGTTTTGCGTAGCTGCTTTAAACGAGTATTTATTTATAGTTACTATTCTTCACACATCATTTTTTTTATTTTCAACCAGAGTATAACTTCCACTCCCCCAATAACTATTTAAATTCTGCTCCATGCTGTGTGGCTGCAGTAGTCGCAAAAAGTAAACTACAAACTCAAGACCAGTTGAAACTTGCCTAACAATTTCCACTGTCAATTATAACATAATTCAGCCTTAAATTTCTTACTTTTATTCACAATTGTTTGCAATATATTACAAAGGTCGCATAAAATGTAATTGTGGATATGTTCACATCTTTATCCCGTGACCCGTGAGTTTATCTATGCCCATACCGTTTACTCACACATATGTAAAAAGCTACTATTAGTATTATGTGGGATAAAGACAGAGAGAGAGCGCCAAGTCTAGGCCATATCTTGCAACTACAATGCGAGTTATAACTTGTACCTATTTATATAAGCCCATCGCATGGTGCCGACTGAAGGCGAGCGATTCGTGTCGTGAGGCGATGATGGAATGACGACGAGAATAAGAATATTATTATGTATCCACTGTACAATACCAAGCCGAATAGAGAAAAGTAGGCATCCTCTTTCACTTACATACATACCTACTACACTGACTACCATCATATCATCCAGCAAAAGTTGTCCCATACACGACTACACAGTACACAGAATACAGAGAGAGAGAGAGAGAGAAAGAATTGATAGACATCCAAAAGGGTAGGGCATTCATATCATAATATAAGAAAGTTTGATGGCAGAAATAAGGAAAAGAAAGACGAAGAAGAGTTACCGTACAAAAGCATTTCAAGAGAGAGAGAGAAGGATTATTGATCATTCATTCTAGAAGTATAAGTATATATTATATATATATATATGTGTGTGTGCATATATGTATCCATTGTGTGTGTAGCGAAGCGAGTGGGATTGGAGACTCAGGTGGGAGATTTCCCGCCGGATGTTTTTAGTTTCAATGGTATTGTTGGAAATATGGGAACATGAGAAAGGAATCGAGCAGATGGTGAGCGACAGATAAAATGCCCGCATACTTAACGAGGAATTTTACTCTGCACACACATCCCTCCCTGCTGCCTGGCCTGCCGTCACTGCTCGTCTTCCTTCTCCCGTATTATTCCCGAAAACGACCAAGCCAGTCACACAAAAATATAATGCACACACAATACTACTTTCTCACAGACGCTTTCACCACCAGTTTCCATATTACTACAGTTGTTGGCACTGGTGCACATTAATCAGCACAGTACAATGAGGCCGTACACTACACGGACTGTGTAGGAGCTAGGATAGGAATTATTAACTACGCTCCTGTGTATGTTAGAGGGAGAGTACAAACGCTCACGCTTAGTGTCTGATGCACCTTTACATATTAATAACAGGAATAAGCGATGATAATGATAACAGCAACCAACACAACCTACTTTTTGAGCAACCTTCGATTGATAAACTACAATAAAATTCCACAAGAAAAACAAATGAATTATGCTTAAAAATAACGTGGAATTATGTCATGCTTCCTTTTTTAAACCGCAAGCTCAGCCACTTCTTTGACCTGATTGAAAGCACAGTATTACGAGTGTCTTGTTCCATCTTTACATAATGCAGCATTGCAAGCATGCTGCTATAGGATGGGTATCTATTTTCGCCAATTTTACACTGAACGTATACTAATAAGAAAATAATGGCTATGGACCTTTCCCACCATTTTTGTAGCTATGGAATTTACATGTAAAATCTGGAGGAAATTTTTACCATTGGAGGAAAATATTTTTATTCTCCTATG